>JAQOOF010000126.1:0-59967 GCA_029931835.1 Etheostoma nigrum
ACTGAAGTTCTGAAGTAATTTACAAACAAAGAAAAAAAAAGTATATTTATATGTATATATGTATGTATATGTATATATGTGTGTGTATACATATCTATATATAGATATGTATATATACAGTATATACAATTTTCTTGCAAAAGGTTCCTCCTGTGCTTATTACGTATGAAATCTGCATCTGACATATCAAGTAGTGTCGGTCCAAAATAAGCACCCAAACTTGAGATCTCATGCCCAACGTTGTTGAGAAATATGACATGCACACATATCAACCTCATGGCGGCGCCAGAGGACGAGTTAGGGGTTCACCACATTATAGTTCATCTGCTGGCCACCGTAGCTGTGCCAAATATTACAGCAATGCATCAAATAATTGTTGAGAACCTTCAGTCTGGTAATGTGCCATGGTTTCCATTTTAACATTTTATTTGTGAACTACTGCATATTCCATTATCAAGGTACAGAGTTATTTTATGCCACATACACACATATCAGTTTACACCACAATATGAACTATTTTTCATTGGATCTAAACAATAATCAATGCATTTAAAAATAGATTTAGTCATTTACATGAAATACAGTTACATCGGGGCTGTAGTGGTAATTCACACAGAGAAGAAGAAAAGTATTGGTACCTTTACTTTCATTATAACCTTTTTCAATAACCCAACCTTAACAAAGTTATTAGAATTGAAATCACTAGTTTTTATCATCTTATGTCTTATGAACAAAACATATCTTAAAAACAAAATAATATCACAATATGAAATATGTTTGTATTATTACTGTTACCAGCTCACTCAGGTGACTTGTCCCCTAAATATAAAGAAAGAGAGAACATGGTTATTAATTCATTATAGTTCATAATGTTCAGGCATCATCCCTGAGACCAAATTGTAACTCATACTCACACACGATTGGTCCAATGCTGAGGGTACTCAGACGATCAGAGTTGGAAACAGAGCGATAGGTCCTTCTTGTGCAAGGCTATGTGGTAGGAGAGGGTGGGAAAAATACACTCAAACCCCAGTGTTGATTAATTATAGATTGGAGCTATTGATAAAGTGAAAGGTGTGACTTACAGGAACACAAGAGAAGCTCCTCCGTTCGCACAGGCTGAGGCTGCAATGAAGGTAAACGTCCCTGTAATCATTGTGGAGCAGGAAGAACAGGGCAGAGAAACGAGCCCGGAGGGATGAGCCGCTCTCAATCACTGACACCTGTTGGCGGTCAGTGGGACATCTGGGAGAGAGGATGGAGCAATGTCACCATAAATAAACTTTCCCATTTCCATTACACTGCACAAACCATCTGCTGATGCTCAAGAGAGATACTAACTTGTTCTGGATGAGAGGGTGTTGCATGGAATCGTCAGGGTTTGATGAGTGAGTGGCGTAGCAGTCCTCCAGAACAACTGCAAAGCTTGAATCTCTCTCCTCCACAGAGACGCCCACATACAATGGCGAGCCCACTGGCAGGGTGACCCGGCCTGCTGGATAAGTTTCGGTGTAGTTGGAGTTGCGGAACAGAGACATTGAGGCTCTGGCTTTGGTACCTAGGCCTGAAATGCCACCGGCCAGCCTGACAAGAAAAATATGTTTTTTGTTATGGCAAGTCTTTTTTCCAAGTTTTTTTTTCTTTTCCGTTTATTTTATCTTGTTAATTGTATATTCCTTCCTGTAGTCCATTCATATACAAACAAGAAGTGGCAACATACACATGTTTTTTCAATATATATCAGCTAGAAAGCATAACCATCACTGTCAGGTTTAGCGACACTTTATCTTACTAAATAAACATGGTCAAGCAAAGAAAACGAGACTCAGACGGCAAAATGTGGAGTTAATGTCTTTTGCAAAAGGGAAAAGAACCGCAGGAGCAATCTGCCTGCCAGAGTTGCTTCCACGGAACAGACGCCTAGAAACAAAAGCATAGGCTTTTTATTGAAGGTTGTTGGAGACACACACACACACATACAAAGATTTACAGTCGTTTAGTCTAAAGCATCTGGTATAATGGTTTATGTCTACACAAAGAAAAAAGATCAAAGTGCAGGTCTGCCGTGGCACCCTGGCCTTTACCTGACCTCGAAGTTAAGACACTTGGAGACATTTGCTATCTATATGATATGTGGCCGTGGAGACATTTTACTGCCTGGAGGCCCTAACAGCTTTAAAGTAAACATAGTTGGTTAAAAGCTTTAAAGGAAACATATTTGGTTAAATGTGCATATAAGATCATATAAGCATGAAAGCAGTGATTATGATATGAATATGAATGTATGAATTTAAGCATGCAAGATATAATATTCTAAAACACTACTACAGAGAATTGTCTAATAAAGGACTTATCAAAACGAATTTCTCTGTCATTTCCCTCCTGTTGTACATTTAACAAACATCAGCAATTATCACTCCGGGTTGCGGTTTTCAATAATTACGTCAAAACATGCACACACAGGATAGGATACTTGTTTACTCTTCATCAGGGAGAAGGCGAAAAACCCTTTCCATCTGTTTAGAAAGGAAAAATTCCTTCTCGA
The DNA here is from genome assembly GCA_029931835.1 of Etheostoma nigrum. Lineage (NCBI taxonomy): Eukaryota > Metazoa > Chordata > Actinopteri > Perciformes > Percidae > Etheostoma > Etheostoma nigrum. Next base: position 2,546 of record JAQOOF010000126.1, read on the forward strand.
CCCTCCCTTAGGGAGCGATCACCCTTTTGGCCAAGATGAGTTCAAAGGTTTATGTGTGGTTTAATACATCATCGTGTGAGCTTGGGACACACTCATCATTCTGAGTAGATTTAGTAGAGAGCTGATGAAACTGAACATGTGCATAGTTGGTTAGAGCTTGAGACATAGTACGTTTTATGAGTGCATGAACACAGGGCATCACACAACCTAGTACTATGAAAATTATTACAAGTACTGCTACAAGGGGAGTAACAATTCTAAGCAATAATCCATACCAAGGTCCTGAAGTTAACCAGGAGAGGAAATCTCCGCTTACTACATTATCTGCCTCAGCAGCATCTCTAAGTGCAGTCAAATTAAGAATGGCTTGCTGAATGACACCTGCATCTTTATCATTATCTGGGATAAAAGTGCAACACGTAGTACCAATAAGCGCACACACACCACCTTGTGATGCCGTCAACTGGTCTAACACCAGCCTAATTTGGAGGGCGATCAATCTTATAGCGGTTAATTCTTCGCGTATTTTTGACAGGGCTGTTACGGTTGAATTCATGAACAGTCCTACTCGGTAACTGATTGTTTCCATTCTCAGCTCAACTTTACCTACCCCTACCCACGGAAAAAGTGCATGCAAAACTTTTTGGCCGTCTGACCACAGCTCATGACCTTTGGGGACATCCGATCCCCCTACGCTGTCATGGTGTTCCAAAGCACTACGTCTCGCACGTGGGTGGTGGCGGAGCGTTACCATGTGTGAATGGTCTGCCGGTTCTACTAGAGCGCAACGACCCTCCCAACCCACCGGTAAATCTAGGAACATGTAGGAGCCACACAGCCAATTGACTCCTATCTGGCCATATGTTCTCAATGCATCAGGGGCCTGGAAATAGGGCACACAAGTCGTATTACCTATAGACTTGGTGAAGTCCAATTTGCATACAGTCAATGGCGTGGGCACTTGCCAATTCAGGGTCTCGTTCAACAGAGTGGGTGTTAAGGCGGAGGGTAGCGCGTGTGGGAAGATGGTGCTGGCGTCGACGGGTTTCGGGACCACCTACGGGTTGTGGGCGGAAATTGGCATACGTGTGCATACATAACAGTTTTTGTGGTTCTCAGATCTGGTTACATATTTAGCATAGCGATACCAAAGGTTCAAATCAAAGGACGAATTATAAACCACATCATAGTCTTTCATGGCTTCGTCGATGAGCATACGGTTTCCATATGAAACCTGTTGTTGTTGTGGTCCCTTAGTCGCTGTCAGTGACACGCAGAGGACCAGTAGGACAGAACAAACCCATCCCTTTAGTTCACCCATAGCTGGAGTATAAGTCTCAGTTGGTTTCTTCTTTCTTCAGCAGACAAAGGTTTTGATACCGTCCGCCCTCCAGCCTAATCGGGGTGTGGGAATGGAATGATCTTTTTACAGTGACTTTGGTGAATCCACGTGGATCGTTCAGCAATCTTTACAGCTGTGGGCGTGGCGATGAGCACGGTGTACGGCCCCTCCCACTTTGGTGATGACCAGCACTTCCTCTTTATCACTTTCGTCAGCACTTGGTCATCTGGCTGGAGTCTCCCCACCTGGGGAGACAGAGGGGGAGAGATAGGCAGATTACATGCACTTTGAACAGTCCTATCTCTAAACACTTTGCAAATCCACAAAAGGGCTCTTGGATCATCCCTTTTCTCTGCCCAGGGGACCCCTTCCCACAAAGGTAAAATAAACGGCCTGCCATGAACCACTTCAAAAGGTGTCAGTCCTGCCGTGTTTGGTGTAATTCTCATGTACACCTCTACTAGGGGAAGACACTCTCACAATTTTCTTTAGCCTATTTTTTACTGTGCCGTTAGACCTCTCGACCAATCCGGCACTTTGGGGGTTGTAGGAACAGTGACTCTTCAGTTCTATGCCTAGGTGTTGTCCTAGCAATGTTACTGTTACTGTCTCATTTACAAAACGTGGGCCATTATCACTCCAAATTATTCTTAGGATGCCATACTGGGGTATTACCGTTTTAGCGAGTGTTTTGGCTACAGTAATGGCATCTGCTTTTCGTGAGGGTACTATTATTCTTCTATCTGCACCCTCTACCAACAAAAATTTTTAAGTAAGAATTTAATCCCTTGAAGGTGTGAAACACCCTATTCTGTACCATTCCCCGCTGTTGGGACATGGCTCTTCGCCATGGCCCAAACCCAGCCACCATATAATACAAATTTGTAGACAAGCAGGGCTTGTCATCTTTCTGATATAGGCCACCAACACAAGTCGCACCGTCTGACAGCCATACATCTTTCTCGGTTTTGGGGGAGTTATCTTGCATGTTTACTTCTGTGGGGGTCGGATTCTGTGGTTCCTCCTGAACCGCTAAGTGCTCTGATCTTACAGCTGCTCTCTTAGCTTTCTCATCTGCTTTTGCATTACCTAAACTGACTGGATCCTGTCGTTTAGTATGCGCTGCACACTTGCAAGTAGCTAATCTGTGTCTTTCTGTCTGGCACCTCAGCTCTGAGAGTGCGCGTTCCTGTCCCACAGAAGGAGAGGAGCAGAGAGGGGAGGGGCCCGGGGCCACGCTTGGCTCTGGCTAACTAGGCTGGTATCTCTGTGTATTTCTGTGACCTTCACTGTGTTTCTCGCTGAGCTTATTCGACTGAGGCCAAAACTCTTTCCCTAAAATCCACAATCTGTTCAAATGTTGTGGATAACATTAGCTCTTCTTTTAGGTGAGGAAAAGCTTTTTCTAGGCACGTCAGATAAGGTCTTGTAGCTCCTGAGTTTTTAGTGTGTCTAATGTCTAGTGTGGGGGCTCTGGACTGTACTGCTTGTTTCTGTTAAGTCAAACTCAGGAATTCGTTGCGAAGTAGAGACCTTGTTGAAACAAAACAAACAAAAACGACAAACCAAAATGACAAGAACTGAACTTCTGCACTTCTTCAACTTCTAACTTCTAACTTCACAACGAACAGAGTCACAGATTGACCCCACAGCTCTGTGCGCATAACACATGACTGCTCCTTATCTCCCGTTTGCCCCAACAGAAACCAGACCATGTTCGGAAAACACTCAAATCTTAAACAACACACTTCGTCCTTCTGTTTTCTGTTTTTCAGGCTTCTAGGAGCCAGAGCTGTCCCTGAGCACCCGCCTAGTGCGTCAAAAAAAATATCAAAACACATACATATAAAAAAACAAAAAAATGACTGTAGCTGTCATTCAATCTTAGAAGCTAGAAATTTATCTCATCTGTAGATTGGTTCAGGCATTAACCTACAGTTTGGGCAAGCTGACCGTTGCATATCTCTCGAGGCGCCAGCTTTTTGTTGCCTTTTTACTCACAGTGATAAATTGCAAAGCCATAACAATACTAGCTGTCTCTAGACGCCGGAGGCCCTATTCAAGGATCTGTCTTTAGGAAGCTCATGTTTCAGAGGCACCTACAATGTAGATCCACTTAATATATGAACAATTAACTGAAAGAGAATATTGTCCATGTGATTGTCTTATTACAGGCCTCAGTTACCTGTCTTATATCTCGAATCAAGCGCCAATGAACCTTATCAGCCTTTTTTACTGGGAAAATTGGTGTATCACATGGCTAGGCAGGACATTCTCTGATTAGTCCTGCTTCTACTAACTCTCTAATTACAGGTGCAATGTCTCTCTCTGCCTCTGGTTTGAGTGGGCATTGTCTCACCCTGGGCTGCCAGTCTGGCCTTATTTTTGTTTCTGGGCAGCTCTTATCAGGCCTACATAGGCCGGCCCTTTAGTCCATAAACATTAAAGGACCCCTGCTGGGTCCTGTACATCTCTCTCACTCAGACACATGGATGTAAATCATTGGTCAGTTTTGCGTAGGTTGGGTGTGGTAAGCACCTCCCACCCCTGTTGATATCTGTACGTTTCACTGGAGGGGCTGTATGCCCACCCTGGGTCATCAACTGGCCCTAAATCATCTGCTCTTTGAACTTTGAGTGCCCCTTCTCCCAAATCTTTCCATCTCATATCTTATGTTTTTGCTAGTGAAACGTGTGGCACTTGACTGGAGCAATCTGGTCTTATTTTGGCACTAACACAATAGTTGTCTTTTTCAGAAATTTGACATAGTGAAATTACTGTTAACAATGCCAAACTATAATGCATGCTATAACCTTTTGTGTGTCAGTCAATATTATATTACATGCCTAGCAAACTGCCTCCTATAACTCTTAAAATCTTGTTGACCAAGGCTAGCTAGCTCGAGATTTGAATCATAAGCACAGACTGACACGGACCTCTCCACATGTCCCCACTGCAGTCCGGCATTTTAAACTAAACAAAAAATAAACTTAGTCTTCCCATAACAGTGGCAATCCATGTACTCTGGCTCATTCTTCTTGAGCAGCTTCAAATATGTATATATATATGCATACATATATCTCCATATATATACATACACATAAACACGTACATGCACGTACCCTTTTTTACTTATTTTTCTTAAATCTAACAATTTTGGAATTAGTATCAACCAACTGTTCTAGATTCTTCCATTATTTTTTCCTAATTTCTTTCTCTAGCTCTCTGACTCATTGTTTTTTTTCTTTTCTTTTACCAATAAGTCCATCTGTAATCTATAGGGATCTGGTCCCAACTCAGTAATCAATATATGTAATTCGGCAGACACCCTCATATAATTGTGATTGTAATCATGTATACATGCATTACTCCTTATAGAATTTGCTAAGAAATTTTAACACTACTCATGTTTTAAAAGGTTCTGCGTTCAGAAATTTTAACACATTAATTTGCTAAGAAATTTCAGCAATGCTCATGCTTTAAGAGGTTCTGCGTTCAGAAATTTTAACACATTGCCTCTTCCATGTGTGTAGTCTGTTTCTCAGACAAAATACACACTACTTCTCACCAAACCTGCTGTTTGGCTACTCTTTACTCTTCAACAACACATAGCATTAATAACCCCACTGGATCACTTCAATTTTTATCAGTCAGACCATGAAAACATCATTGCCTTAATTTAGATGTCACCAATATGCAGATTCGATTCCCAACAGGTTCTGCTCACCTTTATTTAGGGGCCCCAGGCTCCGTTGTTTCCAGTTCTGACTGTTCCCATCCAATTTTTCAATCAATCCAATCCAATGTTCAATTTTGAGTGAATCCCCCATTTTCAGACTTGATTTATGCTTGATTTTCGTTATATTCCAAATAAAAAAGCGCAAACAGAGAACAAGGGAAACTTTGTCTCTGTAGTTTCCCTTATCTGTCTCTACTTTGGTTGCCTGCTTCCTCCACATTCCTGCAGCACACAACTCTCTCTTTTTCTCCTTAATAGCAACTCTCTCCTCCACCTGTAATCGCTCTAATAAACTAGTAACAGACGTCATCCTAATCTCACCATCAAAGCCGTATTTCTTTATCCAATCTTTCACAAATTCTACACTTCCCGGGAAGTTTTCCTCCATAAATTTTACGTCCTTCAGGACGGCTGTACTCTGATTTTGACCCATCCTGCTCTGTTTCACAAATCACACAATTTCCACAATAAAACACTGCGACAATAAAACTTCACAAATCACAATACAACACTGCGTTACACCCAACCTGTGTCCCTGTCCTAAGCAAAGTCTCACAAAGAACCACAAGTTATCACAATAAACCGCTGTGTAGCAACACTTTTATTGTCTCACAACCAAACAGCAAACAAACAAATTGTCACAAACAATACACAAACCCGCTACGGGAAAAACACCCAGCGCTTCCGACGACCTGCCGCGGTGTAAACACACACACGGTGTGTCGGGAAACAAACACAAATTCACTACCCACTATGAGTCAACACACATAGCGTAATAGTGAAACACAACATAAAACACAAAACACAAAATAGCAAACAGTGCACTGCAACAATACACAAACAAACAACACTGCCTCGCTGTGAAAGACGTACACAGCGCTTCCGACTGGTCACCGCTGTGCAAACGCACACACGGCGGGTCGGGAAACAAAAAGCCGGTGATCACCCTTGCCAGCTCCCGAACCCAATCAGGAGGGCTTCTAGACACCCGGGGCCTATTGCACGAAAGTAGAATAAAGATATCCAGGATAAATGAAAAAGCTCTGCTTGACTTAGTGTGATCTGCTCATCGCGGCTTATTCGGTTGCACGTTTGCCGAGCCAGGATGAACAGGTGGAGCTAAGTCAAGCCAGGTGTAGATAGCTGGGATAAGTGCACGTTCACGGCTTTCTCACATAGACCACGGTATCGATCACAGATTTACTGATGCAGAGATGGAGAAGACGCATGCGCCATATGTTTCATCCAATGAGCAGCAGCTTCTAATGGAAAGTAACGAGGAGGGGAAGATTATGCAAAAAGAGACGGCTCTTATCAAACGGAGAGAAAAAGCCCAACATAGCGGACCGACTGAATGTGTATGGATGTAAAAATATCTACTTAGCCTATAGTCACTCCACATTTTTACAAAGTTGGAGGCTACACTGTGTTTGAATTGCTTTAAATATGCTAGTTTCATGTTTCTGTTTTTATATGATATGTGCTGGTTTTACTGTAAAGTGTCTTTGACTAGCCTACCATGTAAAGCACTATATAAATACAATGAATTCTTATTTAGCCTTTGCCTTAAAAGTGAGCAGAGGGAATAAATGTTCCTCGGGAAATGGACCCTAATGACTCTAGGCTTAATTTCAAACTCTTATTCACAACGCGAGTTCTACAACCATATGCACAAATCTCTATAAGCTATGTCTAATTCTTTGTACAATTAATGTTCATACAGAACGATCAGAAAGGGACAACAACTAGAAAAAGAAGTAAATGACTTCAATACACGCTTTGAGCATTTGTAAAACAATATTCATGTTTTTTTATTCTTCTGACAAGTGACGCACCAAAATAAAAAGATTAAGAACCATTGCGGTGTTCCCGGTGTGATGAATGTAAACTACACTAAATACGTAGGCCTACTGTATATAGGCCATGTTATTGGTCCAGGGATGTGAGACTAAATGAGAAGGTTATGAAACCAATGTAAGCTATAATAAAAAACATTAGGCCTACATATTAAGGAGTAACACAAACTGTCCTTTATTAGAGAAGGATAAACAACAAGAAAATGAAATCATGAATGTATGGATCTCTGACTAGTCTGCCATTATTATCATCTGGGAATATCGCTACATTAATATCGTCACACTTAATCTTCGGAGCGCGTCCTGTATAAACCTGAAGCTGAGACCACGGACGCTGCGCTGCTCATCTCTACTTTTACAGAGAAAGTGGACACTGACGCGACTCACAGGTCTGCCGGCAAGCAGCGGCCACCGGGCAGCAGCCGCACGCCAGGTGGCCTCGAAACAGTACCGTCCCCCCGGGAAAAGTCCCACTCCGCTTCAGGATGCCAGCGCAACCATTTCTAACCATCTAAACTGTAGTAGGGTTTAAATCAAACTCGCGACAACAATAGTGACAAGTAGGCGAATGCATGTTAATGAAAATAAAGCAGAAGACATGCAGAAGACAACGGAATAACTGTTAAACACGTTTATTTGGGATCAGACGGCAGCTGATTTGACACATGAGACTCCAGGATTAATCTTAGCCCGGCTGTTAGCCTGCTCTGGACCAGGCTAGCCGCAAAGAATAAATCTCCATGGTTACTTGGCTGGGCTTAATTCAATCTGGTTTCGTGCAACCGAGTCAAAGCTAAATTCATCCAGGATAACTTGAATATCCCGGCTTAATCCCTTATCCTAGTTTCGTGCAATAGGCCTCCGGTCTCCCCGCACGGGGAAACGTGTCGCTTTGGACGTCCCGGAACTTGTCAGAACCAACTGATAGCTCCCTCGGAACTTGTCAGAATTAACTGATAGCTCCCTGTTTAAACTAGCTATGTCCCAGACGGAAAGTATTAACCACAACAACCCGGCTTCGAGTCCGCACCTGCTCCCAGCATCCACAACAAATCACTCAATAAAGTCCCAGACCGTAAGACACACAGCCGTTACGTCAAGCGTTTGTATATGTACACACAGGTAAACAGAATAACAGACCCAATATACAGCGGGGCTACTATAACCATTACTTTCAGATTTGTCACATCCTCAGTACAAACCCTAACTAGCAAAAACTCCGTGCACCTTTTTTTTTTACATGAGAAACTCAGAACTGCCACACTCACCGTGTCCGTCCGTCGCTTGACCATTGGAAGTCGTCACCGGGGAATACAGGGCGGCACCGGACCAATCTAGGGCCCCGTCCAGCGAAGGGGTGGACGGCTGTCGACAGATTATCAGGCCTTGATCGAGCGCGGTCCTGGACTCCTCAGCTGTTGACTCCCGGGTTTCGGCACCAGAAAATGTCAGGTTTAGCGACACTTTATCTTACTAAATAAACATGGTCAAGCAAAGAAAACGAGACTCAGACGGCAAAATGTGGAGTTAATGTCTTTTGCAAAAGGGAAAAGAACCGCAGGAGCAATCTGCCTGCCAGAGTTGCTTCCACGGAACAGACGCCTAGAAACAAAAGCATAGGCTTTTTATTGAAGGTTGTTGGAGACACACACACACACATACAAAGATTTACAGTCGTTTAGTCTAAAGCATCTGGTATAATGGTTTATGTCTACACAAAGAAAAAAGATCAAAGTGCAGGTCTGCCGTGGCACCCTGGCCTTTACCTGACCTCGAAGTTAAGACACTTGGAGACATTTGCTATCTATATGATATGTGGCCGTGGAGACATTTTACTGCCTGGAGGCCCTAACAGCTTTAAAGTAAACATAGTTGGTTAAAAGCTTTAAAGGAAACATATTTGGTTAAATGTGCATATAAGATCATATAAGCATGAAAGCAGTGATTATGATATGAATATGAATGTATGAATTTAAGCATGCAAGATATAATATTCTAAAACACTACTACAGAGAATTGTCTAATAAAGGACTTATCAAAACGAATTTCTCTGTCAATCACTCAGGCTTTTTTAGGTAAATCCGTGCAGAGATTCAGCTTCTGGTGTTCCCGTGGTGCAATATCAATCAATCAATAACTTACTAAGTACAGAACAAACTGAAGTTAGACAGCAACAGGTACAGTATATCTTTATTTATAATTCAATTTTACATAATACTATAATCATATACTATAATTAATATATACTATAATCACAGCACAACAATTATACACCTAGGAGCTTCCTTATTTTTCAACTGTTCACATTTAATAAAAGGCTACTTACGCCAGAAATGGTCTGATAGCCACATTGAGGCTGGTCTCTGTGTCCAGGGGGTACGCGCAGGAGAAGGGAAGACTCACAGGAATGATGGACATGTTGTTCATTGGGTAGATGAATAAAATATTGGAGTAGACGGCATGTGTGCTGTTGGTCTGAAAGACAGAGGATGGTTAAATGTTTATGGCCTGTGAGGATGTGCTATGTAGTAGAAGCAGCAGGACAAAGTTGTAATGAAATTGTCAGAAAACAGTAAGTCTTTACCCTCAATGTGTTTCCACAGGCACCTGCTGTTGCTTCCACTTCATACCACACTAAACCATCATGCACTCTGACCCAGGAGCAGTTGTAGGATGCCAGATTGCCAGAGAATGGGTTCAAACCAGAGGATGTAAGGCGAGCCAAATCCAGCCCCACTTGGAGTTTATCTCGGTCACAAATAAACTGAGAAGGCTGTAGTGGGTGAACTGAAGAAAAAGATATAAGGTTGCCAAATAAAAGTGTGAGAGAAAGGAGATAAGATGATAAATATTATATACAAGATGAGATCCTCATCAGAACCTTCATTAACCTTCCCCTCAGTATGTCATTTTAACTGTATTATTAAAAAGAAAAATTACTCAATATAAAAGAAAACCTACATTCACAAACAACACTGGCATCTTCAAAGTGACCACAGTTGTGGACCCCAAACCCCTGATGTCTGCAGTCTGTAACTGATGATTCATCTCCAGAGCAACTGACATCGTCCAACCAAATCGGTCCACTGCCCTGTCCAAAAGCTGCATTTGTTAGGGCTGAACGAGCTGTGCCACAGCCCAGCTGTCTACACACCACGTTGGCATCTCTCAGGTCCCAGCCATCGTCACACACTGTCCCCCACTGTCCATCATGGTAGACTTCCACTCTGCCAGAGCACCGGTTGTCAGAGTTGACCAGCCTCACTGGTGAACCAGCTAACAGATACACATGCAACATAATATTGTTGATATTAAACACAGATGAAAGATGGACATCATGTAGAAGACGATATCTTTGAAAACTGCATACAACAGCTATTTTAGGCTACAGGATGCAAGTAATAAAGAGAAGTATAAAGCACATATTTCATATTTCTGTAACAAATGGTTACTAAAATCCTCTCATCTGCTAAATGATACACCATAGACAGCATGTTACACAGTGAGACTTCATTGCTTTTAGTTGTACACATTTGTATTTACCTTCGCAGACCACACCAGCATCCTCATTGTGATTACAGTTGTGGGATCCAACCCCCCTGTGGCTGCACTCGCTGAGCTTTGATTCGTTGCCTGTGCATGTGACATCATCCAACCAGATGGGCCCGCTGCCCTGTCCAAAGCGTGCACCTTGTGGTGCTGACATGGCCCTGCCACAGCCCAGCTGTCTACACACCACCTGAGCATCAACCAGGTCCCAGGCATCGTCACAAACCGTCCCCCACTGTCCACGTAGGAAGATCTCTACTCTGCCAGAACAGGAGCTGTTTCCTCCATTGGCCAGATGGACCTGCCCCTCAACTGCTGTGCTGTTGCCTGCAGTTGTTTTTGTAGTTACCACTTGACCGGTGGTGAAGTTCTGAGTTGGTGGACGAGGTGTGGTTGGTAAAACTGTGCTGTTGGGTTCTGGTTGAACTGAAAGAAAAGTCTCTGTGAACTCACATGACAACTACAGCCTTTACTGCCATCAACATTACAGTAATTAGGGAAAGCTTAACTTTCTTTATAACCAGTAGGCGATTTGAGGGAATATGCCATCCCCCTTGTTAACAAAATGACCCAAATGCCCCTTGTTTACCTGTCATTCCCACTCTCCATCCCCTAGTAGCAGACAAATGTCAGGGGCAGAGGGGTTGTTAAGTTGAGTGTGTTAGTTTAGTCTTCCTGACGCATTGATCGATTATCTGTGTGAGGATTGTGCAAGTTAGAATCTATGGCCACGACCATGGCTCTAAAATATCAGTAACCTAACTGTGCTGTGTATGATATATCTATGGCGCTGTTCGTAATGTTGAAGTAACGGACAGATTTGTAATCATAATTTTTTTTCTGAGTTCCACCCTAGTCTTGGTTCTATAATACTCTCTAAACTATTTAGCTAGCAGCGGGTGAATAAAACAAAGCAGGCCTGTCCCCCTGTTGAATGTGAAGAATACGTCTACTGGATATACAGATCATGTTTTTGTTGAGCACAAAACCTCATTTATGTTTTTAACACAAACTTATCTTTTACTGTACATTTGACTTATCATCTACAAAACAATATCTATTGTGTGTAGCAAATATTGAAGCGTATTGATTAGACCATTTTCTAGCTAAATGTGAGCAAGAAGAAATGGAGTGTACTTTAAATATGGGTAAACATTTACCAGTACAGATGACGCTGGCATCTTCAACGTGACCACAGTTGTGGACCCCAAAACCCTGATGTCTGCAGTCTGTTATTGATGATTCATCTCCAGAGCAACTGACATCGTCCAACCAAATCGGTCCACTGCCCTGTCCAAAAGCTGCATTTGTTAGTGCTGAACGAGCTGTGCCACAGCCCAGCTGTCTACACACCACGTTGGCATCTCTCAGGTCCCAGTCATCGTCACACACTGTCCCCCACTGTCCATCATGGTAGACTTCCACTCTGCCAGAGCACCGGTTGTCAGAGTTGACCAGCCTCACTGGTGAACCAGCTAACAGATACACATGCAACATAATATTGATGATATTAAACACAGATGAAAGATGGACATCATGTAGAAGACGATATCTTTGAAAACTGCATACAACAGCTATTTTAGGCTACAGGATGCAAGTAATAAAGAGAAGTATAAAGCACATATTTCATATTTCTGTAACAAGTGGTTACTAAAATCCTCTCATCTGCTAAATGATACACCATAGACAGCATGTTACACAGTGAGACTTCATAGCCTTTAGTTGTACACATTGGTATTTACCTTCGCAGACCACACCAGCATCCTCATTGTGATTACAGTTGTGGGATCCAACCCCCCTGTGGCTGCACTCGCTGAGCTTTGATTCGTTGCCTGTGCATGTGACATCATCCAACCAGATGGGCCCGCTGCCCTGTCCAAAGCGTGCACCTTGTGGTGCTGACATGGCCCTGCCACAGCCCAGCTGTCTACACACCACCTGAGCATCAACCAGGTCCCAGGCATCGTCACAAACCGTCCCCCACTGTCCACGTAGGAAGATCTCTACTCTGCCAGAACAGGAGCTGTTTCCTCCATTGGCCAGATGGACCTGCCCCTCAACTGCTGTGCTGTTGCCTGCAGTTGTTTTTGTAGTTACCACTTGACCGGTGGTGAAGATCTGAGTTGGTCGACGAGGTGTGGTTGGTAAAACTGTGCTGTTGGGTTCTGGTTGAACTGAAAGAAAAGTCTCTGTGAACTCACATGACAACTACAGCCTTTACTGCCATCAACGTTACAGTAATTAGGGAAAGCTTAACTTTCTTTATAACCAGTAGGCGATTTGAGGGAATATGCCATCCCCCTTGTTAACAAAATGACCCAAATGCCCCTTGTTTACCTGTCATTCCCACTCTCCATCCCCTAGTAGCAGACAAATGTCAGGGGCAGAGGGGTTGTTAAGTTGAGTGTGTTAGTTTAGTCTTCCTGACGCATTGATCGATTATGTGTGTGAGGATTGTGCAAGTTAGAATCTATGGCCACGACCATGGCTCTAAAATATCAGTAGCCTAACTGTGCTGTGTATGATATATCTATGGCGCTGTTCGTAATGTTGAAGTAACGGACAGATTTGTAATCATAATTTTTTTTCTGAGTTCCACCCTAGTCTTGGTTCTATAATACTCTCTAAACTATTTAGCTAGCAGCGGGTGAATAAAACAAAGCAGGCCTGTCCCCCTGTTGAATGTGAAGAATACGTCTACTGGATATACAGATCATGTTTTTGTTGAGCACAAAACCTCATTTATGTTTTTAACACAAACTTATCTTTTACTGTACATTTGACTTATCATCTACAAAACAATATCTATTGTGTGTAGCAAATATTGAAGCGTATTGATTAGACCATTTTCTAGCTAAATGTGAGCAAGAAGAAATGGAGTGTACTTTAAATATGGGTAAACATTTACCAGTACAGATGACGCTGGCATCTTCAACGTGACCACAGTTGTGGACCCCAAAACCCTGATGTCTGCAGTCTGTAACTGATGATTCATCTCCAGAGCAACTGACATCGTCCAACCAAATCGGTCCACTGCCCTGTCCAAAAGCTGCATTTGTTAGTGCTGAACGAGCTGTGCCACAGCCCAGCTGTCTACACACCACGTTGGCATCTCTCAGGTCCCAGTCATCGTCACACACTGTCCCCCACTGTCCATCATGGTAGACTTCCACTCTGCCAGAGCACCGGTTGTCAGAGTTGACCAGCCTCACTGGTGAACCAGCTAACAGATACACATGCAACATAATATTGTTGATATTAAACACAGATGAAAGATGGACATCATGTAGAAGACGATATCTTTGAAAACTACATACAACAGCTATTTTAGGCTACAGGATGCAAGTAATAAAGAGAAGTATAAAGCACATATTTCATATTTCTGTAACAAGTGGTTACTAAAATCCTCTCATCTGCTAAATGGTACACCATAGACAGCATGTTACACAGTGAGACTTCATTGCTTTTAGTTGTACACATTTGTATTTACCTTCGCAGACCACACCAGCATCCTCATTGTGATTACAGTTGTGGGATCCAACCCCCCTGTGGCTGCACTCGCTGAGCTTTGATTCGTTGCCTGTGCATGTGACATCATCCAACCAGATGGGCCCGCTGCCCTGTCCAAAGCGTGCACCTTGTGGTGCTGACATGGCCCTGCCACAGCCCAGCTGTCTACACACCACCTGAGCATCAACCAGGTCCCAGGCATCGTCACAAACCGTCCCCCACTGTCCACGTAGGAAGATCTCTACTCTGCCAGAACAGGAGCTGTTTCCTCCATTGGCCAGATGGACCTGCCCCTCAACTGCTGTTCTTGTGGTAGTTTCCACCTGACTGGTGGTGTGGTTCTGAGGTGTTGGATGAGGAGTGGTTGGTAACACTGTAGGGCCGGTTCTGGTCACCTCTTTTTGCAATAAAAAATACTGAGATGATTCTGTTCATAAATTGTACATGTAATATAACAACAATACAAGACACTGTCTAGAGTAGTCTAAAACATGTGGATGGATCAGATGAGAATATTGAATTTGTTGTTACAGTGAAAAATTTAACAATACCTGCACAGTATGCCAGGGAACAGGAGGATGGCCTCACAAGTTTGTAGACATAGTAGTTTCCATAGCAGAGCTTGACATGGATGGTGTTTGTGTTAAAATAACAGCAGCTGCCCTGCCAGGCATTACACACAGTGCGCTTGACAATTTCACCTGACTGTGTGGGATTAGGTTCGGTTATCCACATACCAGCATGGGTTCCACATTTGTTTTCACCCACACACCTCTCTACAATATGAGCACTGGTTTTCCCCAGAAACATGCGATACCAGCCTATCCAGTTGATATCTCGGTCACAGTGGAGGATCTGATTTGATGTGTTGTTCGTTGCACGCCAGTCATCATTCAGTACTGTATAGTGCTCGCAGGGGTCAGCACAGCGCTCAGACCCATTATTACTGATGCAGTCCATACCTAAAGGACAAACTGTGTTTCCACAGTTGAAATGGACAGATTGGAAAGAGGGGCCTGATTTGGTGCTGGAGGAATGCTCCAGGCATTCAAAGGAGCCCTGGGTGTTTTGACAAACTTGAGGTGCCATGCAGGGTGAGTCTGGGAGGGAGCACTCGTCAGTGTCCATACAGCCGCTGTTTGGTGACCAGTGATAACCTTGGCTACAGCAAGAAGAGTCACTGCAGAGTTCTGTATTGTAACAGCTAAGACCATCGCCTACAAAGCCATCTTTACAGACACAAGAGTGCCGTTGAGTGGTGAAAGAGTCACCTCTTTCTCGTGACTCCAGGCAGGTTGCTTCGTCATGACATGAATCACAGCTGGAGACATATGTCACTGTGGAAAGTACAAGAATAATTTGGTTCATGCTGTTGCTTTTCTGTTTTAGTAGCTTTTCCTTTTGAAAAGGTGAAAATAAAAATATTACATGCAAGAAAATATTGTGTTCAGGCATTCTATGATTGATGAATTACAAAGAAAACATACACAGTTTATGATATATTTATATTATATTTTTATTTTCCCGAGGGCATGATAAAAATCACCACTGAATGTGAGGTTTCAAGTTGTCTTAAAACTGCACCAGTCTCATGGTGGATTATTGTTACAAAGGCATGTTGAGAGGCAAAGCATCGTTCAGTCTCACAGAATTTATTTATTATAAAATGTATTTATTTAAATTCTACTGAATCAGAAGTTTTTAAATCTATATCTAAAATTATATAATTATGGGATATTAATATTATAAGAAATAAGTGTGAAATTATGTGCAAGACAGCTAGAATGTTTCATTTTATGTAATGGTGCTGTCATAAAAATGGCATCTTAATATTTAAGTAAATGTAAGAATGATATCTCTTCAATTAATCACCAGAATAGAAACATGCAACGTTGATAATGACAAATAAAATGTTCTTAAATGTCTCAAATCTTAAATGTTATCAAGGATAAATATTGAGGTACTATTAACTTAGAATCTTTTAATTGAAGCCATATGTGACACAAAAAGGAGAAAAATATCTAAAACAAAAATCTATTTACATTAAGGTTGTTGGTCTTTTCAAAAGGGAAAGTACAATTACACAGTAAATATGTGTCATAATAAAATGACATTGTTTTCCGCTAATGCCTTGAAGACATTTTGTATTCTCTGTTGAATGCCCATCCCCAAGTTCTACCCTATATGGTGGTCTTTTATTGAACATGTTAGAAGAGAGAGGTGTCAATCTGGGAATAATTGTATTAGACTGTATTGTACTGTATTTAAAAGTAACATGTTTACCCCAAGATGACAAGATGTAAGACTGTTTACCTGAAATGCCTTCTGAAAAAATCTGAAAAATTAGGAGCAACAAAAAACCCCCGGGCACCCCCATTATGGACCACATCCACAGCAACTTGCTGGAAAAGACAAAAGTGATGTTTTAAAACCATATTTTCAAATGATGCTGCCATGCACTACTTTGTCAGTAGTTGTACTTACATTAGAAAGACTGTGTCAGAATCCAGAAGTTGGTGAAAAGTTGAAAGTGAAAATCTCCCAGCAAATGAGAGAATTTATAGGTTGGTTTGTGTGTTCAAAGGACCATACAAAGCAATGATTGGTGAAACACATAAAAGGGTCAGTGTGAGCACAGATTACATCAAAAGAGTTACTTATTAATCAAAATAAGACAAAATTAAGATAAAATCCTGACACACAAACAAAGTCTTGCATCACTACATTTTATGGTAGGCTACCATAATCAATCTCATCAAGTTCATTCCGGATCTTGTAAAAAGTATTTTGACCAAATAACCTTGACTCAAGAACTACTTACTTGCTTTTTTTTAGACCAGGTGGACAATAACTTAAAATCATTTTTTCTAATAAAACTCTAAGAAGAAGTATGGAAATGCAGCCATAAAAGGATTCCCTTGATGTAACATCAGGTGAATCTTGTCGTCATGCCTTACATGAACTGGCACTGTACATCTCATAAAGTCATTATTACTGTATAGCATGCATGTGTTGGACCCCATCTCATGTTTCTGCATTATGTATTTCACTGGCTTTAATAAGTTTTTTTTTTTTATCAAACAGGTTTATTTGCACTGCACTAAAACTGGATGGCATTTCTCACAATCTCAATTTGATTTATTGGGTTTTATTACACAAGTTCTTATAATTATTTACTAGAATCATTGTGGCCCTTCCCTTTATTCTTTGTCTAATATATTTCTAAACTCACTTCCTCGTTAGTGTTTTTAAGTACAAATTTGACCCAGTTCTTTGTTCTATAACAAGACAAGAGTGCTGATAATATTTTACATATTGCACTTTATGACAGTAAGTAGATGTGCACTAGCAGTATGCTACAAATGCATCAAACACCTCCTTGAAAGGTCGGGCATCATTCAAATAGAAAGCTTTACTAATACAGTTTTCAGTCACACAGGTAGAAACATTGCTAAGAAAGCATATTTGGTTTGTGTACCTCTCAGATTGTGCACCTCTCAATGTATCTGAGTACTAGCTATAAGTGACTATGTCCAATATTTAGCTGCTACTGGTTGCTAATTTGGATTATTGTTTCTAAAGTGTACTCAGAATAACAATGTCCAGTCCTTTCCAGTAGTTTGCATTTAAGGAGTTTATTTTCTGTAGCCTAACGTCCACCTAAATAAAGTCCTAAAAACAACAACATAATCCGAGCACAGATAAAAACTGTTGTCTTTTTCAATTAACACCACCTGTTTGCATCAATGGAGGAACTTAAATTACCCAAGGCCAGCCTTGGCCTTGACAAAACAATGCAATACACTGCCCCCTGTGGCTTTGAGGAAACCTACTTGTATGGCTCCTACAAGTAGAGTATTAGCTCAAACACTTCACTGATAAAATCAAATAATATCTTGACCAGGGTCCTCGCTGTGTTGTGGAAGTTTCTGTTGCAGAAGTGTTTTTCAGAGTGAAACAAAAATAGGAGAGTTGAGAACTGAAACTAAATTTTGGTCTTTGTATTTTATTTATACCATCAGGTATAGGGATAACAATTTCACACAGCACAGCAGCACAATGTAGAAAAGTCTTTCACGAGATATAAGAAAAAACTGGGTTATATACTGTACATCCCAGAGTGTAAGTAGCACCCCTTTGTTAACATGACTCAGCATTTCTGATAGACAATCTAAACACAGGAGGCAGTCTGGTGCCACCCTGCTTCTTCCCGCTCTGCACATCATTCAGCCCGAGGTTACAAATCTTGTTAACTCAACTGCCAAGGAGAGAAAGAATGTACAAGGAGAGATAGTTTACTGTGACCTTGTACTTTATCTAGTCCCGTACATAAAACAAAGGTCACACAAAAGTTTTCAAGCATATGAAAATCAACTATAAAAAAAAGAGGCAAAAACAGAAGATCATTATTAGAATGTAATTTTTCCATTACAGCTGTGTCTCCTCTCGGGAGAGATCATTTGCCACTCTAGTCTTCCTCACAAGGGATTTACCAGCAGAGGTCTTAAAGCCCCTGAAAACTTGGTTTTATTATAATAATAAGTTTTAATGTTTCTTGATAACGTAAATAATATTGAATAATTCATAATACTAAATGATTAACAATGAAATATCAAGTTCTGAAAAAAATGTCATTATTTATTAGGAGCTCATGTCTTAAAACTCATCTCAAGCTCATCTACTTCATCAGGATGCAAAGCATTTCTTACACAAGTGTGTTACTTCTTATAATTATTTACTGGAATCTTTGTGGCCCTTCCCTTTATTCTTTGTCTGATATATTTCTAATCTAACTTCCTTGTTAGTGTTTTATAACTCCAAGTACAAATTTAACCCAGTTCTTTGTTCTATAACAAGAGTGCAGATAATATTTTACATATTGCAGTTTATGCCAGTAAGTGTATGTGCACTAGCAGTATGCTAAAAGTCAATCAAACACCTCCTTGAAAGGTCGGGCATCATTCAAATAGAAAGCTTTACTAATACAGTTTTCAGTCACACAGGTAGAAACATTGCTAAGAAAGCATATTTGGTTTGTGTACCTCTTAGAATGTATCTGACTACTAGCTATAAGTAGTGTAGTGACTATGTCCAATATTTAGCTGCTACTGGTTGCTAATTTGGATTATTGTTTCTAAAGTGCACTCAGAAAAACAATGTCCAGTCCTTTCCAATAGTTTGCATTTAAGGAGTTTATTTTCTGTAGCCTTACAGCGTCCACTTAACGCAAATAACGTCTTACAAACCACAACATAATCCGTATTATAATCCATATAAATACGTATTGGACTAAATTAACATTTTGACTGTGATGACGGTTCATTTTGAGGGCATCATCAAAATGATTACAATTCATCCTGAGGCAGACCTGCAAGTGTGTACCCCTTATCATGGTCCTCTAAAACAAAAATGTCAACCTCATGGTGGAGAAGGAGAAGTCAAGGTATATAGACTGATAGTGTGATACATTGTATGGGTCCCATAAATATTTGCACTAAATTTTGCACCAATTCATCCAATGGATGTTGTGACTGAGTTGTTAGTTTGGTCAACAACAAAAAAAGAAATCAGTTGAAGATGTATAAAACTGGTTCAAATTGTTCCATGTACAGTAAGCTGCAATGGGAGTAATTGTTTATCTATTTCTACTCTACATCAGTGTTGAGAAAAGAAAAGGTGGAATAGGCTGATTTCCCCAGCATGGTCTCTGAGTAAATATTTACCGTCAGTGAATGACCTCTTTCTGGAAATTGTGTGCACACTTTGAGTACTTTATGGTGATTATGGCAGTGGCTATAAAAAGTATTCACACCCCATGGGAGAGATCAAGTTTAACAAAAATAAAATACTGTTGCAACACAGTCTCACTCCCTACTCGTCAAATGTCTGATGCATGGCCAAGCACCCCTGGCTTCAAGTTCTTATGAAAAAGGTGTACGCTTTGCGTTGTTTTTCAACGTGGGGGTCCGTCAGATAGACATTCATGTTAATCCCTCACCATCGGATAGACGAAAGGAAGAACACGTCCCCTTAAAAATCTGTGGCAGTTTTGGTATTTTTAGTCCTGTTTTAATCAACATTTATTAATGAGATCTTATCATGGTTTATATGTATTTATTTTAATGTTATTATCGCGGTCTGTTTTGGCCAGAGAAGCTGGATTGCTATGTTGTTTATTGATATTTTTTTAAACCATAACGATGTCTATCTATATTTATTTAGATGTTATCATAGTATTTATTTATTTATTTAAATCATATTATTTCAGTCTTATTACCAGTGAAATATTAAAGTATGCTGTAAAACAGAACACTATAATAGTAGAATTAGAAATTAGAAGCAGAATTGCTAAAAGTGTTTTAGGTTAGCAACAGCAGTGTGTAACTGGTTCAAACTGAAGAATGTTATATGGAATGTGTGGGTTTCATATGGTAACAAAATGTGTTTTTTTTTATAAATAAGTGTATAGTTTTTGCAAGACTGTTTCATTTAGCAGAGGGTCGAGGTGTTCTGCAAATAGGGTGTGTGGTTGTGCTAATTTTGTGTAGTGTTCCATAAAACCCAGTTGTCAAAATATTGCAATAAAAAACTGTAAAACAAGTAAAACCAATCAACTTACGTTTACTTCGATAATAAAATCAACTTGTTTTAATGGTGGCATATGTGTTACCGTTGCTCTGTTTTGGTCATTAATAACTAACAGACACCCATAAGCACAAAAGCATATACAATGCTGTAAAACACAGTTTTAGACATCTTGTTCAGTGTTGCAATGTAGTGCTGTAATCTCGGAGATCCCACAGTGATTTCCAAATTCTAGTTTAGCCGTACACCTTACAGCAGGTGAATCAGTTGTTTTCAACTTCACAACAGCCCAATAACCTCAGATCAGTAATGTCACTGATCATTGTTGCTACATTTCTTCTGTCCAGCATCACAAATCTCCTCTCCAGTCTGTGATTGGATGGTTTTGTGTCACACATTGAGGAGGCTTTCGGACTCCATCTGTAGCGCCGCCTCCACGCTGTCTGTATACCTGAAGCCCTGCAGACCAGCTGCAAGGAGAACCTCCAGAACAGAGGGCTGAAGGTGGGTGGACGACAGAGACAGAGGGTGTGAGATAAAAACAGAGGTACACTCATATATATTTTGTTTTGCCGTTTTGTTATAAGAACTGAATTCTGGTGTTTTGTTTTACAATTTTCAATAAAAACTAACCTGCAATCTGGAAAAGACCAGTTGCACTTCTCGTCATTTGAACTGCTTCAGCAGGTCCCCGAGTTCGTTGATCACTGAGTAATCAACAATACTGACATGATGGCAATCCAGGACCACTGAGCGTGGAGGAGCCACTTGGGGAGAGACATTAAGTGAAGAAACAGGAGAGTAAATAAGAGGAAAAACTAAAAGAGAGGAGGTGGTTAAACACAAAATAGATCACCACACATTACTGTAAGTGTACTGTGAAAAAAAGACAGGCTATCAAACAAATCCTTACCCTGCAGAGCCTGAGTGTGTATGGTGTGGCTGAGATACTCTGTGGCAGGGAAGCTGAGTCCGCTACCCAGCTCCATCACCAGCACACCATGATCAGACACCTGTACACAACAGAAACACGTTAACAGAAAAGCAATTCCGTATCGATAGATACCATGATTTTATAATGTTTAAAGCACTGCAGCAGCCCTTTGGCCTTGTTGTTGTACCTATGTTTCCTCAAACATCCTCATCTTGTTCTACTTGAGTTAGTGAATTCCTGTATTTCACAGAGGAAGAGCAAGAGGTAATGCCAAAAGATGCAGCCCTCTGGTTTATTGAGACTGTTGTTAAGGGAGAAACTGGTAGAGCAGCTCTGACACTTCTGGGACTGGTGTCACGTTTATAAAGAAGCCCCTGCTCAAGGTACCAAAAAAAAAATTATTATAGTGTCCTTCGATCATTTAGATGAATACTTATATTTCTCTGAACTCTTCTGTATACATCTCCATGTGACCATCAACTAAAGGTGGGAGATATGGATAAAATATCATCAGAATATAATTTATATTGGGATATACAGTAAATGGGCATTATGGTAATTACATTGAGAACTTGTCTCTCTGTTTTTGGCTAAATTAGTGAATTAAATCTCTGACAAATACTACTAACTAATGACTACTTTTGGTACTCTTGTCCTGTAACAATGCAAACAAATGACTATTGTACCTTGGTGGCATTGAAAGGTTAATGTTTCTCCTCCCGCACACACCGTCCTGTACAGAATATTCCAGTACCTTTATCTGGGGTCTTGCCAGGTTGTACAGCAGCAGGGCTCCAGATACAGCTACACCTCCTACGATCCCATACTGCACCTGCCAAAAACTCATCAGGAACGTCACAACAAAAGGCAGCAAGTCCAGCTCTGTAGGAGACAAGTGCACATGAGACCACAATTAAACAAACAAATATACTGTATGGGAGACACAGAAAACAAAGAAGACACCTACTGCGTATCCTCCACATCTTAGCCACGACACGGTAATCCACCATGGGAGCTACCGCACAGATGATAACAGCAGCTAAGGAAGCTTTGGGGATGTAGTAGAAGGCCGGCATGAGGAATGCCAGGGAAAGCAACACTATCACACCTGAAAAAACAGAGAGAAAGAGAAGGGAACATTTAAAGAGATTCCTCATTTCCAAACTAAGAAGAATTTAGACTCAGCAAAAAATAAATCTACATACACACAAGAGAGAAAGAGAGAGAGAGAGAGAGAAGTACAAACAAGAACAAGAAGAATTTCTTTGTTGTTGTTCCAGACACATATTTAAAATTCAAAAATAGACAACAAAAATCTTTGGGTTTTTGTTACCAAGAAAAAGGTTAGTGTTGAAGTCACAAACCCACAAAAAAGCACATTTTACCAATGTAATGTTACATTAAACCAAAGATGTAAACAAAACAAAAAGAATTGAGGTTTTTAACAGACTACTGTTGTGATGTTTTTGAGCATGACCACAGAAAACAATCCTTCTGCTCTTCGCTGATTAATAAGCCATTGATCACAAAATCCGGTTGATGTGCATATTAATGGTTTAACTTCAAAGGTGCGGTTTTATTATTTCTTGAGTTTCTAAGAGGAAGAGTTTGTCGGTGCAGAAGAGTTGGGCAGCCTCTGTTTAAAATTAATGTTGTTTAAGATAAATGTCTCATTCTCTTCAACACTTCTACCTCTGAACTCCATGACAACACATGTCTACAGAGGAAAGAGAGAAACAAGAGTGTTGATAATAGATTATAACAGGGGCCAGCAACCGTGAGTAGCTTACTAGCAACTAGCAAGTGTGCAAAAGAGTTTTTTGGAAATGTTGACGTGTCCTCTCTTATCTACATGTCATATGACTTCTTTCACAGCCATTGGCAAGAGCACAGCCTGTTATTTTCAGTAGTATGATTGACTTTTTCCCCATCCACATTTAGCAAAGACCAAAAAATAACACTTCCTGAGCGGGCTCTGTAGATAATGGCAGGCTTGATGCTGGTACGGCACACTGATTTACAAGAAATTTAAATTTTTTTTGATAATTCATTGGGGCTTTTTCCCTTTATTAGATAGATTGTGACAGTGGATAAACAGGAAAGGTGAGAGAAGGGGAGAGAGGGAGAGAGAGAGAGAGGCTGGGGGGGGGGGACACGCAGCAAAAGGCCGCAGGCCGGACTCAAACGGGCCGCTGCAGAGGACTCAGCCTATTTGGATCATAAGCTCTTACTGGGTGAGCTAGAGTTTGCCCCTAACAAGAACATTTTAAATGGCACTTCATATCAAAAAGGTTGCCGACCCCTGAATTATAACATAGACCATAAAATTGGAAAGTATCAGAACTCACTGGTGATGATTCCTCCAGCTGGAGTGCAAACACCAGTCTGAGAGTTCACTGCCGTCCTGGATGTGAGCAGAAAACATTATGCTGTAAATATTAGACAACTGACATTTCTCTAGTTTTGTCTCACTCACTCACACACACTCTCACTCACACACACTCTCTCTCACGTACTCACGCACGCACGCACACACACCTTCCGAAGCTGCCAGTGACAGGATAGGCTGACACAAAAGAGCCCATGATATTGGTCACACCAATTGCCAGCAGCTCCTGGTTGGCATCAATTCTGTAGTTGTTCTGACTGGCTGAGGACAAACAGGAAGTTAAAATCAGACACCCATTCTTTAACTGCCTTTATTTTCTAATTATGGTATTTTTGGGGGCTTTTTTATTAGATAGAGTAGAGAGAGGGATGACACGAAGCAGGTTGGATTCAAACCCAGGCCGCTGCCTACACGTGCGTACACTCTACCAGGTGAGCTAGAGGACGCCTCATGATCATGTGTGTCTGAACAACATTTTATGGAAATCCATTTGATAATTGTTGAGATATTTCAGATTGGGCCAACTGACAGACAGACATTGCCATCTCTACGCTGCTAGTGGGGCTAAAAACACTTACCAAAAGCTTTAGCAATTGCAATGCTCTCCAACAAACCCATGAAGGGAATTACAGCAAGCCCTCCTCCAAAGCCCTGCACAAAACACAGAAAGGAAAACTGGCTAGTCAGCTGCTCTTC
Organism: Etheostoma nigrum; assembly: GCA_029931835.1. Lineage (NCBI taxonomy): Eukaryota > Metazoa > Chordata > Actinopteri > Perciformes > Percidae > Etheostoma > Etheostoma nigrum. The sequence goes on from JAQOOF010000126.1 coordinate 27,146, forward strand.
TGGTGAACCGGGAAGTTAAAGTTGCAACTTTAACAAAAAAGATTCACTGCCCTCCCCCCTGTCGCTGGCCTTGTCACTGTGCTCCTTACCTCTACAATCTGTCCAAAGGAGACGACGGTGCCGTTAGCTGTGGTGTCAGAGGTGGGTGGGGGCCTGATCGGCGGGAGCCCCTGGGAAGTTTCCCCAGTGACTGTAAACACGGGATGGCCGTAAGCATTCCAAGAAAATGCTACCAAGGATGCAGCCATGACCACCAGAGCGTTACACACTGACCAAGAAAGAGAAGACATGAAGAAATTGGAGTAAAGTTTTAGAAAAGTAAAACAAAGTGCAGACACACTGTAAAATGTTAAACACAATCAATCACAAAAGATAAAGACATCTGCATCCTGGAATAACATGCATTCATAGCAAGTGAAATGAAAAAAATGCTAATTTTTGTACTTGCATGTGAAGGACATGCACACACATGCGCACACACACACACACACACACACACACGCACACGTACTGACTGGTAGCAACCGTCCACACTAGTTTCCTGGCGACTCTGGAGCAGGTGGGAGCGTCGTCAGAGCCCAGACTCATCTTCATAAAAAACAACATGACCAGCAAAGCGAGACAAAGCAGACCCAGTACCACATCACCTATCCTGGCTTCTGGGATCTTGTAGAAGGTGTAGACAAACTCGTGGGGAATGCCCTGGAGTCCTAGTATATTCTAGAAACAGAAAAGACACGACCATCTTCATGAGCACCATGAAAGGGCAGAGAGTCATACTGCCAAATGTAATTTGTCATTAATTCAATACAACGTCTTTAAGCATTTTTATTGTCTGCATTGTTATTGACTTAATGGAGCTGACTGAACTATCTAATAGAGATAATGTTTCTAAATGAAATCCAACATACGTACAGTATCTTTGGCATTTCTGTTTATGAGTACAGGAGCTGGTAACTGGTGGTTTTGTAGATGTACTGTAAGTGTGGTTTGTGTTGCTGTGTTTGATCGAGACCATTGAGTGCATGTATTTAACTCTCACCTTGACCTGGCCAAAGCCAATGGTTATCGCAGCTGCACAAGTGAAGCCTTTTATTACAGGGAAAGAGATGAAGTCTAGCAGGAAACCTGCAGAAGACAAGCAAAGCAATGAACAATTTACAGTCATGACACTGACCTTAACCCCCCCCCCCCAAAAAAAAGAAGCATGGTTTAAAATCTACAGACTTCACAGAAATTGGGAGGGATTAAAGGTCCCATGACATTAGGAGTCATAGACCTTAGTGGTCCCCTAATACCATATCTTGGTGTGGAAGCATATATACTGTCACACAATTCTGTCATAGTCGAGCCCTGAATACAACGGAGCAGCAAACAGCAGCAACAAAAAGCAACAGACACTGCACGCTTTGGCCTAAAATGCTCAGATCACAAAATCACACAGCCAGTTACCACCACTAGTCTAATGATGAATCAGCAGTGTTCCTATTGTTGAAGCATCATAGATGTAACTATGAAGAGCCAAGATTTGTGCTTCAACCCCCAAATTAACTAAAATTGTATTAGCAATCAGAGGGGAAAATCAAGCTCTTACCAGACGTCTTCACAACAAAACAATACGTCTGTTGCTGTGATTGAGTGCAAATTCATCAATGATGTTGTCGCAGTCAAGCTAACTTCTTTCCCACAGCTGGATCATACTTCGCAATGACATGCATGACTGTGGCCTCGCTGTGCGATCCCCTGGCAGGCTGTGATTGAAGCGCAGGCTCTCCACCACAGCTTTCATGTATTTTCTAGACTAAAGACTAAAATGTATATATTTTCCAATTTTTAACAACATGAAAAAAAAGACTATTCAAACACGACATTAAAATATAAATATAAAAAATTACAGACATTTCTTAGGTGTGCTGGGCGGGTGCTATGGCTGTTATAGGGGGAGCTACAGCACCACCTAGCTCCTCACTGGCGCCGCCACTGATCGGCAAATGTATTTAGTTACATTCATACAAACATTGTATTTTGATTTGGATCTGAGACCAAGGCCAGGAGCAGAAAAAACAAGAAAAAGAAGACTTACACACAACAAATAACTAAACTAATAAAAGCAGGAGGCCACATTTCTGAAGTTCTGTAATTTACAAACAAAGAAAAAATATATGTATATGTAGGCTATATATATATATATATATATATATATATATATATATATATATATATATATATATATATATATATATATATATATATATATATATATAGCCAAGGCTACATTCACTTAAGGTGGATGGAAATAAGAAGCATTTTCGGATGTATTTGTAATCTATACAGTGAGGAAAATAAGTATTTGAACACCCTGCTATTTTGCAAGTTCTCCCACTTAGAAATCATGGAGGGGTCTGAAATTGTCATTGTAGGTGCATGTCCACTGTGAGAGACATAATTTATAAAAAATAATTTTTCATTTATTTGTATAATACAGCTGCAAATAAGTATTTGAACACCTGAGAAAATCAATGTTAATATTTGGTACAGTAGCCTTTGTTTGCAATTCCAGAGGTCAAACGTTTCCTGTAGTTTTTCACCAGGTTTGCACACACTGCAGAAGGGATTTTGGCCCACTCCTCCACACAGATCTTCTCTAGATCAGTCAGGTTTCTGGGCTGTCGGAGTTTGAGCTCCCTCCAAAGATTCTCTATTGGGTTTAGGTCTGGAGACTGGCTAGGCCACGCCAGAACCTTGATATGCTTCTTCCAGAGCCACTCCTTGGTTCTCCTGGCTGTGTGCTTCGGGTCATTGTCATGTTGGAAGACCCAGCCTCGACCCATCTTCAATGCTCTAACTGAGGGAAGGAGGTTGTTCCCCAAAATACATGGCCCCGGTCATCCTCTCCTTAATACAGTGCAGTCGCCCTGTCCCATGTGCAGAAAAACACCCCCAAAGCATGATGCTACCACCCCCATGCTTCACAGTCAAGATGGTGTTCTTGGGATGGTACTCATCATTCTTTTTCCTCCAAACACGGTTAGTGGAATTATGACCAAAAAGTTCTATTTTGGTCTCTCCTGACCACATGACTTTCTCTCATGACTCCTCTGGATCATCCAAATGGTCATTGGCAAACTTAAGACGGGCCTTGACATGTACTGGTTTAAGCAGGGGAACCTTCCGTGCCATGCATGATTTCAAACCATGACATCTTAGTGTATTACCAACAGGTGTTCAAATACTTATTTGCAGTTGTATCATACAAATAAATAGTTAAAAAATCACTCACAGTGGACATGCAACTACGATGACAATTTCAGACCCCTCCATGATTTCTAAGTGGGAGAACTTGCAAAATAGCAAGGTGTTCAAATACTTATTTTCCTCACTGTATGTATATTTATATATATATATGTGTGTGTGTATACATATTTATATATAGATATGTATATGTATATGTATATATATATATATATATATATATATATATATATATATATATATATATATATGTGTGTACAATTTTCTTGCAAAAGGTTCCTCCTGTGCTTATTACGTATGAAATCTGCATCTGACATATCAAGTAGTGTCGGACTTTGCCCAAAATGAGCACCCAAACTTTTGCTTAATTATTGTGAGATCTCATGCCCAACGTTGTTGAGAAATATGACACTAATGCACACATGTCAACCTCATGGCGGCGCCAGAGGAAGAGTTAGGGGTTCACCACATTATAGTTCATCTGCTGGCCACTGTAGCTGTGCCAAATATAACGGCAATGCATCAAATAATTGTTGAGAACCTTCAGTCTGGTAATGTGCCATGGTTTCCATTTTAACATTTTATTTGTGAACTACTGCATATTCCATTATCAAGGTACAGAGTTATTTTATGCCACATACACACATATCAGTTGCACAGTGTGGTGGAAGTTTCTCGAACAGCAAGGGAGGAATTTGGTTGAAGATGAGACCTTGTTGAAACAAAATAAAGACAGGCTGCAAACTGAATTAAAGTTTAGTCTCTGGTGAAAGTTTAATTGTTTTCTGCAGAGAACAATCAAAATGACAAGAACAGCTCTCACAATGCACCAAGTTACAGAGAGACAACAGTTCTGTGTGAATACAATCAGTAAAACACTTCCTTATATCCAGTGCCCCCAGAGGAAAACCAACCCTTGTTTGGAAACAGTTTAATCTTAAACATAACAATTAGTGGACCTCAGGCAGACGGTTGGACCTATTACGTATTTCTGAATCTGCCCCTCGTGTGTCCAAGTTTCTTGACCGGTCATTCTATCTTAGCTGAAAAAGGACATCTTGTCTCTTGGATAGGCTATGGTCTCGACCTGAGACCTGCTATGATAAACACCGCTCTAGGCAACTGTTTCTGTCAGGCTCCACGTCATCTATTCTTCAAGGAAATGGTGTAGAGTCATAACAAACCCAGTTGTCTCCCATCAAGGAGAAACACACATGACAGATACAGAAGTCATATACGCTGAGAGGCATTGGAGATCTTATTATGAATAATTAATATGAAAATCATTGGTTAAATGTAATTTTCCCATCACAACAGTTTACACCACAATATGAACAATTTGTCATTGGATCTAAACAATAATCAATTCATTTAAAAAAAGACTTAGTCATTTACATGAAATACAGTTACATCAGGGCTGTAGTGGTAATTCACACAGAGAAGAAGAAAAGTATTGGTACCTTTACTTTCATTATAACCTTTTTCAATAACCCAACCTTAACAAAGTTATTAGAATCAATATCACCAGTGTTTATAATGTTATGTCTTATGAACAAAATATATCTTAAAATAATATCACAATATGAAATATGTTTGTATTATTACTGTTACCAGCTCACTCAGGTGACTTGTCCCCTAAATATAAAGAAAGAGAGAACATGGTTATTAATTCATTATAGTTCATAATGTTCAGGCATCATCCCTGAGACCAAATTGTAACTCATACTCACACACGATTGGTCCAATGCTGAGGGTACTCAGACGATCAGAGTTGGAAACAGAGCGATAGGTCCTTCTTGTGCAAGGCTATGTGGTAGGAGAGGGTGGGAAAAAATACACTCAAACCCCAGTGTTGATTAATTATAGATTGGAGCTATTGATAAAGTGAAAGGTGTGACTTACAGGAACACAAGAGAAGCTCCTCCGTTCGCACAGGCTGAGGCTGCAATGAAGGTAAACGTCCCTGTAATCATTGTGGAGCAGGAAGAACAGGGCAGAGAAACGAGCCCGGAGGGATGAGCCGCTCTCAATCACTGACACCTGTTGGCGGTCAGTGGGACATCTGGGAGAGAGGATGGAGCACCATACATACATAAACTTTCCCATTTCCATTATACTGCACAAACCATCTCCTGATGCTCAAGAGAGATACTAACTTGTTCTGGATGAGAGGGTGTTGCATGGAATCGTCAGGGTTTGATGAGTGAGTGGCGTAGCAGTCCTCCAGAACAACTGCAAAGCTTGAATCTCTCTCCTCCACAGAGACGCCCACATACAATGGCGAGCCCACTGGAAGGGTGACCTGGCCTGCTGGATAAGTTTCGGTGTAGTTGGAGTTGCGGAACAGAGACATGGAGGCTCTGGCTTTGGTACCTAGGCCTGAAATGCCACCTGCCAGCCTGACAAGAAAAATATGTTTTTTGTTATGGCAAATCATTTTTCCAAGTTTTTTTTTTTCTTTTCCGTTTATTTTATCTTGTTAATTGTATATTCCTTCCTGTAGTCCATTCATATACAAACAAGATGCGGCAACATACACATGTTTTTTCAATATATATCAGCTAGAAAGTATAACCATCACTCAGGCTTTTTTAGGTAAATCCGTGCAGAGATCCAGCTTCTGGTGTTCCCGTGGTGCAATATCAATCAATCAATAACTTACTAAGTACAGAACAAACTGAAGTTAGACATACAGTAGTCATTTTTCTTCTGGGTTTAAGTTTTACCTGCTGATATTTGTTTTGTAACTGTCTGTGTGTGGTGATGATTGTTGTGGCTTGGATAACTCGGTAAGACACTGTGGCATACAGCAATGTATGCTAAAATGAATGGCTAAAAGCAACAGGTATGTCTTTATTTATAATTCAATTTTACATAATACTATAATCATATACTATAATTAATATATACTACAATCACAGCACAAGAATTATACACCTAGGAGCTTCCTTATTTTTCAACTGTTCACATTTAATAAAAGGCTACTTACGCCAGAAATGGTCTGATAGCCACATTGAGGCTGGTCTCTGTGTCCAGGGGGTACACGCAGGAGAAGGGAAGACTCACAGGAATGATGGACATGTTGTTCATTGGGTAGATGAATAAAATATTGGAGTAGACGGCATGTGTGCTGTTGGTCTGAAAGACAGAGGATGGTTAAATGTTTATGGCCTGTGAGGATGTGCTATGTAGTAGAAGCAGCAGGACAAAGTTGTAATGAAATTGTCAGAAAACAGTAAGTCTTTACCCTCAATGTGTTTCCACAGGCACCTGCTGTTGCTTCCACTTCATACCAAACTAAACCATTATGCACTCTGACCCAGGAGCAGTTGTAGGATGCCAGATTGCCAGAGAATGGGTTCAAACCAGAGGATGTAAGGCGAGCCAAATCCAGCCCCACTTGGAGTTTATCTCGGTCACAAATCAACTGAGAAGGCTGTTGTGGGTGAACTGAAGAAAAAGATATAAGGTCGCCAAATAAAAGTGTGAGAGAAAGGAGATAAGATGATAAATATTATATACAAGATGAGATCATCATCAGAATCTTCAATAACCTTCCCCTCAGTATGTCATTTTAACTGTATTATTTAAAAAAAAAACTCAGTATAAAAGGAAACCTACATTCACAAACAACACCGGCATCTTCAAGGTGACCACAGTTGTGGACCCCAAACCCCTGATGTCTGCAGTCTGTAACTGATGATTCATCTCCAGAGCAACTGACATCGTCCAACCAAATCGGTCCACTGCCCTGTCCAAAAGCTGCATTTGTTAGGGCTGAACGAGCTGTGCCACAGCCCAGCTGTCTACACACCACGTTGGCATCCCTCAGATCCCAGCCGTCGTCACACACTGTCCCCCACTGTCCATCATGGTAGACTTCCACTCTGCCAGAGCACCGGTTGTCAGAGTTGACCAGCCTCACTGGTGAACCAGCTAACAGATACACATGCAACATAATATTGTTGATATGAGACACACGGATGAAAGATGGACTTCTTGAAGACGATGGTATCTTTGAAAAACTACATACAACAGTTATTTTAGGCTACTGAGCATGCAAGTAATAAAGAGAACTTTAAAGCACATATTTCATATTTCTGTAACAAGTGGTTACTAAAATCCTCTCATCTGCTAAATGGTACACCATAGACAGCATGTTACACAGTGAGACTTCATAGCCTTTAGTTGTACACATTTGTATTCACCTTCGCAGACCACACCAGCATCCTCATTGTGATTACAGTTGTGGGAACCAACCCCCCTGTGGCTGCACTCGCTGAGCTTTGATTCGCTGCCTGTGCATGTGACATCATCCAACCAGATGGGCCCGCTGCCCTGTCCAAAGCGTGCATTTTGTGGTGCTGACATGGCCCTGCCACAGCCCAGTTGTCTACACACCACCTGAGCATCAACCAGGTCCCAGTCATCGTCACAAACCGTCCCCCACTGTCCACGTAGGAAGATCTCTACTCTGCCAGAACAGGAGCTGTTTCCTCCATTGGCCAGACGGACCTGCCCCTCAACTGCTGTGCTGTTGCCTGCAGTTGTTTTTGTAGTTACCACTTGACCGGTGGTGAAGTTCTGAGTTGGTGGACGAGGTGTGGTTGGTAAAACTGTGCTGCTGGGTTCTGATCGAACTGAAAGAAAAGTCTCTGTGAACTCACATGACAACTACAGCCTTTATTGCCATCAGCATTACAGTAATTAGGGAAAGCTTAACCTTCTTTATAACCAGTAGGCGATTTGAGGGAATATGCCATCACCCTTGTTAGCAAAATGACCCAAATGCCCCTTGTTTACCTGTCATTCCCACTCTCCATCACCTAGTAACAGACAAATGTCAGGGGCAGAGGGGTTGTTAAGTTGAATGTGTTAGTTTAGTCTTCCTGACGCATTGATCGTTTATCTGACTGAGGATTGTGCAAGTTAGAATCTATGGCCACGACCATGGCTCTAAAATATCAGTAACCTAACTGTGCTGTGTATGATATATCTATGGCGCTGTTCGTAATGTTGAAGTAACGGACAGATTTTTAATCATGACTTTTTTTTCTGAGTTCCACCCTAGTCTTGGTTCTATAATACTCTCTAAACTATTTAGCTAGCAGCGGGTGAATAAAACAAAGCAGGCCTGTCCCCCTGTTGAATGTGAAGAATATGTCTACTGGATATACAGATCATGTTTTTGTTGTGCACAAAACTCCATTCATGTTTTTAACACAAACTTATCTTTTACTGTACATTTGACTTATCATCTACAAAACAATATCTATTGTGTGTAGCAAATATTGAAACTTATTGAATAGACCGTTTTTCTAGTTAAATGGACTTCTTGAAGACAATGGTATCTTTGAAAAACTGCATACAACAGCTATTCTGGGCTACAGAGCATGCACGTAATAAAGAGAACTTTAAAGCACATATTTCATATTTCTGTAACAAGTGGTTACTAAAATCCTCTCATCTGCTAAATGGTACACCATAGACAGCATGTTACACAGTGAGACTTCATAGCCTTTAGTTGTACACATTGGTATTTACCTTCGCAGACCACACCAGCATCCTCATCGTGAACACAGTTGTGGGAACCAACCCCCCTGTGGCTGCACTCGCTGAGCTTTGATTCGTTGCCTGTGCATGTGACATCATCCAACCAGATGGGCCCGCTGCCCTGTCCAAAGTGTGCACTTTGTGGTGCTGACATGGCCCTGCCACAGCCCAGTTGTCTACACACCACCTGAGCATCAACCAGGTCCCAGAAATCGTCACAAACCGTCCCCCACTGTCCACGTAGGAAGATCTCTACTCTGCCAGAACAGGAGCTGTTTCCTCCATTGGCCAGACGGACCTGCCCCTCAACTGCTGTGCTGTTGCCTGCAGTTGTTTTTGCAAGTTAGAATCTATGGCCACGACCCTCGGCTCTAAGACAACTAGAATGTTTCATTTTATGTAATGGTGCTGTCATAAAAATGGCATCTTAATATTTAAGTAAATGTAAGAATGATATCTCTTCAGTTAATCACCAGAATAGAAACATGCGACGTTGATAGTGCTGAATAAAATGTTCTTAAATGTCTCAAATCTTAAATGTTATCAAGGATAAATATTGAGGTACTATTAACTTAGAATCTTTTAATTGAAGCCATATGTGACACAAAAAGGAGAAAAATATCCAAAACAAAAATCTATTTACATTAAGGTTGTTGGTCTTTTCAAAAGGGAAAGTACAATTACACAGTAAATATGTGTCATAATAAAATTACATTGTTTTCCGCTTATGCCTTGAAGACATTTTGTATTCTCTGTTGTATGCCCATCCCCAAGTTCTACCCTATATGGTGGTCTTTTATTGAACATATTAGAAGAGAGAGGTGTCAACCTGGGAATAATTGTATTAGACTGTATTGTACTGTACTGTATTTAAAATTAACATGTTTACCCCAAGATGTAAGACTGTTTACCTGAAATGCCTTCTGAAAAACTCTGAAAAATTAGGAGCAACAACAAACTCCCGGGAACCCCCATTATGGACCACATCCACAGCAACTTGCTGGAAAAGACAAAAGAGAGGTCTTAAAACCATATTTTCAAATGATGCTGCCATGCAATACTTTGTCAGTATTTGTACTTACATTAGAAAGACTGTGTCAGAATCCAGAAGTTGGTGAAAAGTTGAAAGTGAAAATCTCCCAGCATATGAGAAAATTTATAGGTTGGTTTGTGTGTTCAAAGGACCATACAAAGCAATGACTGGTGAAACACATAAAAGGGTCAGTGTGAGAACAGATTACATCAAAAGAGTTACTTATTAATCAAAATAAGACAAAATTAAGATAAAATCCCAGCACAAAAACAAAGTCTTGCATCAATACATTTTATGGTAGGCTACCATAATCAATCTCAGGTCAGTTGTAAAACATAATGGAGACATTTTGGTCTTCATAAGTTTGTACATGCTAACATTATTGTGTCTTGGCAACCCCATTCATGACCACCTTTTGTCAACAGTAGGGATTGAAATATCAGAGAGTACATCAAGTTAATTACGGATCTTGTAAAAAATATTTTGACCAAATAATCTTGACTCAAGGTCTACTTACTTGCTTTTTTTAGACCAGGTGGACAATGACTTAAAATCATTTTTTTTCTAATAAAACTCGAAGAAGAAGTATGGAAATGCAGCCATAAATGGATTCCCTTGATGTAACATCAGGTGAATCTTGTCGTCATGCCTTACATGAACTGGCACTGTACATCTCATAAAGTCATTATTACTGTATAGCATGCATGTGTTGGACCCCATTTCATGTTTCTGCATTATGTATTTCTCTGACTTTGATAAGTTTTTTTTTTTCATCAAACAGGTTTCTTTGCACCGCACAGAGTACAGAGTACTCTAGAAGTACACTAGAAATTGATGGCCTTTCTCACAATCTCAATTTGATTTATTGTGTTCTATTACACAAGTGTTCCTCTCCGGGAACCATCACCTTATCGTGGTGGAGAGGTTTGTGTGTCCCAATGAACCTGAGGGCTGTGTTGTCTGGAGCTTTGTGCTCCTGGTAGGGTCTCCCATGGCAAAGTGGTCTCAGGAGAGGGGCCAGACAAAGAATGGTTCAAAAATCCTATGATAAAACGAGGAAGAGATCGAGGGACCCTGACCGGAGGAAGCCCGGGGCCCCCGTCTGGAGCCAGGCCCAGACGGCGGGCTCGTCAGCGAGCGCCTGGTGGCCGGGTTTGCCACGGAGCCCGGTCGGGCACAGCCTGAAAAAGCTACGTGGCACCTCTCTCTGGCCCACCACCTGTGGGAGGAACCAGTAGGGTCGGGTGCGCTGTCATATGGGTGGCAAGGGCCTCGACGGACCAGACCCGGGCGGCAGAGGCTGGCTCTGGGGACGTGGAACGTCACCTCTCTGTGGGTGAAGAAGACGGAGCGCTACCAGTTAGATCTGGTGGGGCTTACCTCTACGCACAGTCTCGGTTCTGGAACCATACTCCTGGATAGGGGTTGGAGTCTGTCCTACTCCGGAGTTGCCCAGGGTGTGAGCCCACCCTAAACCAGAATGGTTGTCTGTTGTTGGACTTCTGTGCTAGTCATGGATTGTCCATAACAAACACCATGTTCGAACATAGGGATGCTCATAAGTGTACGTGGTACCAGAGCACCCTAGGCCAAAGGTCAATGATTGATTTTATAATTGTTTCATCTGATCTGAGGCCGTATGTTTTGGACACTCGGGAAGAGAGAGGGGCAGAGCTGTCAACTGATCACCATCTGGTGGTGAGTTGGGTCAGGGGATGGGGGAGGACTCTGGACAGATCTGGTAAGCCCAAACGCGTAGTGCGGGTAAATTGGGAACGTCTGGAGGAAGCCCCTGTCCGATGGACTTTCAACTCACACCTCCGGCGGAGCTTTTTGTGCATCCCTGTGGAGGCTGGGGGCATTGAACCTGAGTGGACAATGTTCAAAGTTTCCATTGCTGAAGCTGCGGCGGCGAGCTGTGGTCTTAGGGTCTTGGGTGCCTCAAGGGGCAGTAACCCACGAACACCCTGGTGGACACCGGTGGTCAGGGAAGTTTTTCCGGGATATGTTATCCCGGAGGACTCCGGAGGCAGTTGCAAGGTACTGACGGGCCCGAAAAGCTGCAGCCTCTGCCGTGACAGAGGCAAAGCAGCGGGTGTGGGAGAAGTTCGGAGAAGACATGGAGAAAGACTTTCGGTCGGCACCAAGGTGCTGGAAAACCGTTCGCCACCTCATACACATCCGGAAAATCGGTTCCACAGCATTCCAACTATTGTTCTTCGGTTCTTTATTTATTCTTCCTTATTCCGTACATGTTTTGGCTCTCCGTAACTTCTGCATACTTTCAGCTATCATTCAATCATTCAGCTATCATTCAATCATTCAGCTTTTACAATCTTCAGCTCTTTCAGCAGAGGATGGGACTTCTTCTACTATTTTTCTACTATTTATACTTTTTCAAATATTTATTTTAACATTAAAATCAATGAGAGCAAGCTTCAAATCTATATATATATATATATAGATATATTTTACAGTTTTTGATATATTTTACAGTTTTTGTGAAAAAGCAGTTTAAGTATAGTGTATATTTTAGAATTTTTCTGCATTCATAATGAGTGTGTATTGCGTGAAGTAGAGTGTAGAGTGACATCACTACAGTGAAGCGCTTGAAAAAAATTGTTTTCGTTATCTCTCTATAACTTGCTCCCACTCCAACAATTCTAACTTGTCATGGACAATTTATACATCAAAACGTAGGTATTCTTGTCTAGTTTCAGCCAATGTGCTCCTTTATGCGATATGAATTATACTTTTCACTCAGCGAGCTTTCAAATGACAAGACTTTCAAATCTTCCATCATTCTGTGCCATGTTACACATTAGCCACATTTCTGAGCAAACGCAGAGCGAACCAATATTTTAAATCGCTGATATGCCCACATTTTTAAGTTTATCCACATGAATTTTATATCAATGCGTTCACAATGGCCTTCTGGTGCTCATGAGGAGTTTATTCTATTGATATCACATGCCAAGAGTGCACACACACACGCCGACAGACAGACAGACAGACACACACACACACAGAGACATACACAGATAAATTATATATTACCATGTACATTTTTTTAAGAAGACACTTCAGTGGTGGCGCAGTGGTTATGCCACATGGCTTTTGTGCCAGAGACCTGGGTTCAATTCCCACAATGGTATCGCATCACCTTGTGTTAAAAAGGCTTTTAACACTGTTATGATTATTTATTATTCCGTACGTTTTTTTGTTGTCCGTATCTTCTGCAGACTTTCAGTTATTAAAACCATTCAACTTTTAAAACCTAGCTCTAGCTCCTTATGGTACAGTGGTGTTATTCAACTTAATTAAAACCATTCATACTTTTTCAACTATTTTTTACTACTTCAACATCTTCTTACTGATTTAAGCAATTTCTCCAGTTTAGCTTTAGCATTTCAAGTTTTTTTTTTTTCCACATTTTTTTTTACATTAGTGGTGTTATTCAACTTAATTACAACCATTGTACAACTAATCTTAAAAATTTTACTGATTAAAGCTCTTCAACCAGTTTACCTTTAGCAATTCAGCTATTCAGCATTCCCACGCATTTTCTGCAGGAAATGCATTTTCTAGTTAGAATGTAATTTTCCCATTACAGCTGTTTCTTCTCTCTGGAGAGAACATGTGCCACTCTAGTCACAAGGGATTTACAAGCAGAGGTCTTAAAGCCCCTGAAAACTTGGTTTTATTATGATAATGAGTTTTAATGTTTCTTGATAACGTAAATATTATTGCATCATTTATAATACCAAATGACTAACAATGAAAGATCAAGTTCTGAAAAAAATGTCATTATTTATTAGGAGTTAATGTCTTAAAACTCACCTCAAGCTCATCTGCTTCATCAGAATGCAAAGCATTCATTACACAAGTGTGTCACTTCTTATAATTATTTACTGGAATCATTGTGGCCCTTCCCTTTATTTTTTGTCTAGCATATTTCTAAACTCACTTCCTTGTTAGTGTTTTATAACTCTAAGTACAAATAGTTGGAATGCTGTGGAACAGCATTCCAACTATTGTTCTTTGGCTCTTTATTTATTCTTCCTTATGTAAGGGGTGTGACGTCATGGCCCTGTGAAGGGCGGAGGTTATTTAGGGACACAGGTAATTTGCGCTCTCTCTCTTTCTCTCTCTAGGCTATGAGTTCAGGAAGGGTAGCGGAGTGTATGTGACGCATGCAGGCCAAACATTTCAGATGTTTAGATGAGCTCATTCTTGGAGCAGAGTAACGGTCATAACGACATTAAAAACATGCTGCGGGTTTGAATGAAACCTAAATGACTTGAAGGACTGTCTGCAAGTGCAATATTGTCTGTCATTGTTTTTTCCCACATCCATTTAAAGTAACGGGCATTTATTTTTATAACTTGTTTTCTGTGCTTAGTTGGGTTTGTTTTGTTCTTTTGAAATATTATTATTATTTAAGGGTAAAGTGCAATATCGCGGACGGGCGCGGCTCAATCTTAGGGCTGATTATAGGCTTAACGATAGCTTTAGAGACCCCTTATTGCTTGCTAGTGTCGTTTTGAGGTGTTGCCTTCTATTCCCTGCATGTGATTAATGTATGAGTTTTAAGGTGTGCAGTGGTATTTTGTTATATTGCTCTTTTATTGTGTGTATTGGGTCCTAACGCATATTAATAGCCTCTAAATTATTCCATTGAAATTTTGCTAATTATATCAAGTGATTGCGCCGGTGCCATATTGCATTTTATTTCTTTCTCTTTTTTTAAAAGTTGCTACTGTGTCCACGCTGGCGTTGTTTGCCGTTTTTTACTAGTGTTTTTAATCTATTCAAACTGTGTGAATAAACTCCATTTATATTTTGCATCTGGCCTCCCGTCCCGGTTTGTTCTGGACACCTACCTGGTTTCAATCACTACACTTATACCGTACATTTTTTGGCTCTCCGTAACTTCCGCATACGTTTAGCTATTTAAATCGTTCAGCTTTTACAATTTTCAGCTCTTTCAGCAGATGATGGGACTTCTTCTATTTTTCTACTATTTATACTTTTTCAAATATTAAGCTTTTAAACATTTTATTTTAACATTAAAGTCAATGAGAGCAAGCTTCAAATCCTTAAATTTTTTTCTGCTCCCAAAACTTTCAGCTCCTTCCTACTTTCACCTACAGACGTGGTTCAAACTTTAAAACATTTACAAAAAATTCAGCTATCAGAACTTGGTTTTTCCGATTGATATATTTTACAGTTTTTGTGAAAAAGCAGTTTAAGTATAGTGTATATTTTAGGATTTTTCTGCATTCATAATGAGTGTGTATTGCGTGAAGTAGAGTGTAGAGTGACATCACTACAGTGAAGCGCTTGAAATTTTTTTTTTTAAATCTTAAGCTTCTTCTTACT
This sequence comes from Etheostoma nigrum, assembly GCA_029931835.1. Classification (NCBI taxonomy): domain Eukaryota; kingdom Metazoa; phylum Chordata; class Actinopteri; order Perciformes; family Percidae; genus Etheostoma; species Etheostoma nigrum. The sequence goes on from JAQOOF010000126.1 coordinate 42,366, forward strand.
GATTTAAGCTATTCAACTAGGTTAGCTTTCGCAAATCAGATATTCAGCATTTTTCAACTATTATCACTACTTCAACATCTTCTTACTGATTTAAGTTATTTACATTAGTGGTGTTATTCAACTTAATTACAACCATTATACAACTATTCTTAAAACTTTTACTGATTAAAGCTCTTCAACCAGGTTACCTTTAGCCATTCAGCTATTCAGCATTCCCACGCATTTTCTGCAGGAAATGCATTTTCTAGTTAGAATGTAATTTTCCCATTACAGCTGTTTCTTCACTCTGGAGAGATCATGTGCCACTCTAGTCACAAGGGATTTACAAGCAGAGGTCTTAAAGCCCCTGAAAACTTGGTTTTATTATAGTAATAAGTTTTAATGTTTTTTTCAAAGGTATCATCGCGTTCAATCGGATCTCTGAGGAAGGAGGCTGAGGGTCAAATTGGGAATTAAGAAAAGGTTTATTGCAACAGCATGATGAGGATGATAAGACAAAGACCGATACAAACAAACATAATAACACTGCAGCTGACAGCGGACTGGATCCATGCTTCCCCATGATGGAGTCACGTGAAACCAGTATTGAAAATTCCTAAATCACACACATTTATGGCCTGCACCTGGGGGCGGTTCCTTTTTACCTGGCACAGTCAAATCTATTCTCATTGGTCCGCCGTCGTCATGACAGCATGCCGAGGGCATCTTCGCAGTCCAATGAGAATAAACAAGCCGCTAAACTCTGCCCCTTTTGGTTGCAGTGCAAAAGGTTCTGTCGTGTAAATGTGAAACTCTAACATCAACAGGTTAATTAGCATTGTATTGTCTTAGCCCAGACTAAGACCCCAGGGGACAGGAGGCAGAAGGCCACCTTTGGTTGCGTAGCAGGAAACTCCTTTGCATATGTTAAATGCCAGACTTGACCAGATCAATTCTTTACAGTCAGAGAAATAGAGGGGGAAGGTGGGGAACAAATGGCCATCTTGACTTCTTCACAGACGAAATGCATATTAATCCCATCATAGCTGCATCACACATAGTTATTAACTTTTTATAACTCAACAGGAGCATATCAATCAAGCTGCCTCTACGAGGATCCACAGACACAGGCAGTGCTGTGATGATTTGCACTTTGCCCTTTGTCCGGTATTACTAATCCAATTGAATAGGTTTTGAACATTTGAGAAAATCTGTATAACACTCCTTTTCAGCTTGTGCTGGCTGAGTGGTTTAGGTGTTGGTTTTTGGGGATCAATAAATATCTATCTATCTATCTATCTATCTATCTATCTATCTATGTATCTATCTATCTATCTATCTGTCTGTTTGTCTGTCTGTCTGTCTGTCTGTCTGTCTGTCTGTCTGTCTGTCTGTCTGTCTGTCTGTCTATCTATCTATCAAACTCATGGAAGCAGAAGCGAATATCCAAATGTCAGAATCCTTGCTAGGTCTACACAAAGTTGTGATGTTAACAAGTAACTTCATCCATCTTTGCTGTTGCATTGCGATAACCAATAGATACATTTGTGTAAAGTAATCGACAGGCTTTATGCCCGTGTTGAGTAGGGAGGGAAATGTAATGCATACCCCTACGTTTTTTCTTCTTCTAATATTTATCATGAAACGAGGAAGCGATATAGCGCCCTAGTACACAAAAAATGAGAAAAACATCAGTGAGAGAAACAAATCAAGGGACTGAAGAGGAAGATGAAGAAGAGGGTAAGGAGGATGATGAAGCGGGTGAAGAGCATGAAGAAGAGAGTGAGGAAGAAGAAAACATAAATGAGACAGAGAGAGGAACAGCCAGAGGGACAGCAAGCGGATCCATGTGGATCAAGTACTGCACCATCAGGTTTGTGATGAAGAAGGTTCTTACTATTTTCAAAGCAGTGCAATTACTTTTCATTGTAGGTCTACTGTGTCCTTAAAATGGTGATTTCTGCTGTCAAATTCTTTTTTTGTGTCAATAGGGCTCTGTTTCTTTTTTTTAAGTACATACTTGGCCTACATTTTGAAATGCATGCAGGTATACATGCATACAGTGGTAAGCATGCGTTTAGGAACCCATGCCTGACGAAAAAGAGGATAAATTTAATAAATGAATATTTCACATTGAACACTTGTTTGGGTTGTCTTTTAAAAACAGGGCATTGTGAGTACAGATATAAACAATAGAGTCAACAAGGTTACCTCTTATCATCTACCTCACCAATCTATGTCATCAGAGCTCCAAGTAACTGAGACAACTCAAAGTCATCACATCTGACAGTTGCCTGACCAGCTATTTAACATTTGGCAGCGATGGGATTTGAACCCACACCTCCAGAGAAACCGGAACTTTAATCCAGCAACTTAGACCACTATGCCACACTACCTGAAACCATCCCTTCTGAGTCTGAGTCTGAACAGCCGAGCAGTGGCGCAGAGGAAGCGTGCTGGGACCACAACCCAGATGTCAGATTTCCCATGCTTTGTATCAGCATTAAGTCCATTTTCAGTCTGTTGCTGCAAGTGTCTGAAGTGAAATGTCTCCACCTGCTGAAGAGTAAACTTAATGGCATGTCAAGTTTATTTCATCCTTAAAAAAGGCGTGGGTGAGGTTATGTTTTGAGAAACCTAGCCTCACCTAATACAGCTCTGATTTAATACTGGACCAATGACACAGATCTTACTGCAGACCTTCAACGGCTAAACACCAATTCCCATACCGGGAGTTGAACCCGGGCCACCTGGGTGAAAACCAGGAATCCTAACCGCTAGACCATATGGGACTGACTGCATATTAATAACAGGGATTTCATAAATCAATTCATAGTCTGGCTGGAAACAGGCCTTCTCTTGAACGTGAATGAAGAAGCTTCTTAAGTAAGTTTTATCTTGAAGCTTTTGAGTGTTCTTTAGGTTTTTTTATCTTTAACTATTACCGGACAGCGGGGGCACGGAGCAGAGCAGAGCGGCCGTTAGGGAGGAATCCTCCTCCGTGTTCAGCTCCATTTTGAACTGGCGGTAAAAAACTTAATGTTGGAACTTTATGACGAATATAAATGTTGACAGGTTGATTTCTGTTAGTAACAAACACAACTATAGTCAATAGAAAAAGAAAATATATATATATGAAAAGCCGTCTTGGTTCATCTTTCCACTGTTCCTACAATCACCACTCTGGTCTGGTTGGAAACTGAAGGATCTAAACTAAAAGGATGTTCCTCTTTAACTAAAAGGTCTATCTCTGTAGGGATCCATCCCATAATGTTGTCACACACTTAGAATAATAATCTGAGTCTGTCAGCAGCAACAACACAACCTTTAGTGGACACTGACTTTACCTTTAAATTAGGAGTTTAAACAGAGACACAACAGGAAGAATAAATCCATTAAATCAAGTCCCCAATAATCAGCATGTGGCCTTGTTTTATTTCAGGTAGTTAGCATGGAGCTGTTCCACATTCCCAGACATTTAAAACAAGTCAATCATTGGCGTTATTCTACGAGTCAGATGAATAAATCAGCTGTTTGCTATTTGAGCTGCTCTGTTTCCTGCTGCTCCATCATTCTTTAGTGTCCTCTGGAAACAGGTTGCTGTCCTTTATGTTTCTTTTGGATGACATCATCAGTGTCTTTGTTTTAGTCTGAAGAAACTCCAACAGATTTAAAACCACATGCAGTCACAGAAAATACAAACAGGGAATAGAAAATATCAGACAAAGAATATGAAATGAAAAGTCCCCAAAGTAGGAAAATATAATGTTAATCTACCAAACAATAATAACTGGAGAGCATCCAATTAAACATGGCTGACTTCCAATATGTCAAATTAATGAAGAGAGGAATGTTTGGACATATTACAGATTCATCTTATTTTCATTTGACCTTTATTTAACCAGGAACAATCCCATTGAGCTACAGTAACTCTTCTTCCAGGGAGTCCTGCCAAGACAGGTGGCAATAAGTTTTATAATACATAAAAGACAGGACAACGGTTCCATACTACACCACAAATCTCTATAGATACTACAAGACATTACACTTGACTTAAGCTAATGCATACATACAACTTTAAAACAGGTTCCACCGAGATTTGAACTCAGATCGCTGGATTCAGAGTCCAGAGTGCTAACCATTACACCATGGAACCTTTAAAAGTGTTGCAAGGGTTTGCTAGGCAGTTTCTTTCATAATATCCACATGTTTGATATTGAAGGCACATAACAATCACAATGAAGCTAAAATTATTGGCCAACTTAAGTCATTTAGTTATCTAAGCGTTCAGAGGATGTGGGAAAAAGCAAGTCAAGAACAGGTTTTAAAGGACTTGCCACAGACAGTGAATACAGCAGTAGATATGTCTACTGTGTACAAACACACACTGTTAGACTTGAGGCCGCAGCCTCGCCATTTGGGTCCCTGGGACCCAGGGGTGTGTGTGGTGTGTGTGTGTGTGTTTATTCAAAACAGATTCAAGGTTCGTTCGGGGCTGGTCCACGGGGGCCAAGAGGCTACGGGCAAACACAGTCGGCGCAGTAGTAGGCTCGCATGCAGCGCACACAGATGTATCTCTTGCAGCCACCGCGCACGGTGTGTGATTTGCGGTCCTTTCTCTCTGGACAGACCTGACACCGCTGAAGACCTTTGATTTTGATGTTGCCTTTCTTTAAATGACTGTTCATTTCTTTAATGTTTAATTTCTTATACTGCACTGTAACTTTTATTCTTGTGTTTTATGTGTCTTAAAGTTTTTATATTTAACTTTTTATTGATCGTGTTTTATTGGTTTTTATTTTTTAACTGTTTTTTAACTTATTTTGTGTAAAGCAATTTGAATTGCCTTGTTGCTGAAATGTGCTATACAAATAAATCTGCCTTGCCTTGCCTTTACTACTACGGCCTGGGTTCAATTCCCAGTCAGGGAATGGTCAGGACTTGACAGATTCAGGTGTAACATTTGAAAGAGTTGGTTTCTGGGCTTGTTTTTGGTTGATTTAGATTTGTCAAATTCTTCCTCATCAGTTTAACGCTAGAACCCCAACACTTTTAAAGAGTACCATTTCCTTTAAATCAGACCCCCGACAGCGGATGTATCCTTTTGTCATCATTGATGGGTCATAAACACTTCATCTGCCTCTATATCAATAACAATTAATTTCCTTTTTTCAAACAGTAACTAAACCCCTAACCAACATTTTTTACCTGACATCCAATGTATGTTAGTGTCAATTAATGTTATTGTTGGATTCAGGTCAAAAGTTTGACATTTTAGTGCAATGCAAAGGTGCATAACAGATATGAAATGAAACTCACATCTACAAAAATAAATTTGATTGCTGTGACTCCCTGATGGTCTAGTGGCTAGGATTCGGCGCTCTCACCGCCGCGGCCCGGGTTCAATTCCCGGTCAGGGAATGGTCAGGACTTGACAGATACAGGTGTCAAATTTCCTGTGGAACTCTGTGGGTGGTGTCAGAGAGGAGGATGCTGTCCGAACTACATGCCACCTTGGACAATGTCTTGCGCCCAGTCCATGGCTTGCTGCTCATTAACAGGAGCACTTTCAATGACAGACTCATTCTCCCAAAATGCACCACAGAGCGCCACAGGAAGTCATTCCTGCCTGTGGCCATCAAACTTTAACGGGGGTGTTGGTTAAACTTGTTGAAAAATGTATTCAGCTTCTTGGCCCTCTCCATTGTCCCCCCTGTAGTTCTGGTCTTTGTGACCTGTGATGGTCCTCGAACCTTCCCAGACCTCCCTCATGTTGTTTTCCCTTAGCTTCTGCTCCACCTTCCTCCTGTAGCTGTCCTTAGCTTCCCTCACACAGTGTTTCACCTCCCGCTGTGCTGCCTTCATGGCCTCCCTGTCTCTGCTCCTGAAGGCAGCCTTCTTTCTGTTGAGGACAGCCTTAACCTCCTGTGTTACCCATGGCTTGTTATTAGGGTAACAGCGGACAGTCTTGATGGGGGACACCACGTCTGCACAAAAGTTCAGGTAGTCCGTCAGACAGTGTGTCATCCCCTCTATGTCCTCACCATGCGGGTCGATCAGCACATCCCAGACTGTGGTGTTGTAACAGTCTCTCAGGGCACTTTCCATCTCAGGGGACCACCTCCTGCTGGTGCGAGTTGTCACCGGCTGTTTTTGGACCAGGGGGGTGTACAGTGGCTGTAGACACCCTCTGCTGCAATTATCCATGTCTCTCTCTTTCTCTGTCTGTCTCTTTCTCTCAGCCCCAACCAGTCGAGGCAGATGACCGTCCACCCTGAGCCATAGTTCTGCTCGAGGTTTCTGCCTCTTAAAAGGAAGATTTTCCTTGCCTCTGTCGCCTACTGCTTGCTCTTTGTGGGAATTGTTGGGCTTCCTTAAATAACATCACAGAGTATGGTGTAGACCAGTTCTTTTATGAAAAGCGCAGTGAGAACTGTTTTTGTGGTTAGGTGCTATATAAATAAAATTGAATTGAATTGAATGACCTGAAACTCAACTTCTTAGCCTCATAGTTGTTGTTTTACGTTCCTGGATCCGTCTTACATCCCTGCTGTCTTCCTACGTTCCTGGATCCTGAGGTAGGTGATCATATCGTCCCTGAAAACATATCTTTGATAGAAGGATCATTCTCAATCGTGTTGTAAAACCTTTGTCTTTCTTGGAGTATATCCAGTCTAATACTTTCTTAAAAACGCATATCTTTTGCTATGGTTAGGCCTCGTATCCAAACTACACCAGCAGATGTAGTAGTGGCGATGTAGCCTTGGTAAATAATTAGCAGCTGGTAGCTAAATCTCCCCATCTGGGAATCAAACCCCCGTCATCCGGGTGACAGGCGAAGGCGGTCATCCAAAGTTTCTGTAGTATAGTGGTTTTTGCTTTGGAACAAGTTGCACTATTTGAAATATGCCTTTGAGATACAAGAACTTCTTCACTTGGGACAGCAACTTACTCCCAACCCGATGGGAGCAATCCTGCGCTTTCAGACTAGGAGGGGCTGACTTTGATCCCAACTGCTTGACACTGAACGTCCGGTCTTCCGCGCGGCACTCGGGAATTCTTTAGCTAGAACGTCCTAAACTGATTCCCATTCATTTCCTATGGTACTGCTAAACCACTACGGATGTAATATATCCTTGGCCGCTAGTGTGCGCACTGGAGGCGTTTTTGCCCTGGAGCAGTTTAGCGAGTGAAGCTTCCGGCCCCTCTCAGTGCTCGTGTGGACAGTGGATTTACAGCACACATCGGAAATTTGCGATATTAAATTTGACTCGATTGCACACCTTTTTTATCTGTGATTTAAAAGTTAATTAACCAGAAAGGTTACTCTCCCAACCCAGTTTGATAAAACATTAGATCTTATATTTTTTTTTTTTTTTGTATTTTTGTTTGTGTATGTTTTTTATTGTGATAGGATCCCCCTGGGTCTGAAATAAAGTTTATATATATATATCGCACAAAATAAGGGAGCATAACAATCACTCAGGCTGCCTCCATGAGGATCCACAGACATGTTCCACCACCCGCAATTAAGCCTGTCTCCTCAGCTTCTAGGCACCGCTGCATCAACTCCTCTTCAGCTGGAGAGTTTGCATCTGCGTTTGTGAGCTCACAGTTTTATGCCACGATTGGTCTGGTCTCTCCCTCTTCCCCAGATAACATTCTCTCTGTGTTCCATTCCACGTGCACTGAAATCCTAGACTCTATTGCCCCTTATCGGATTAAAGCTGTTAAACCTAAGGTGGACCCCTGGCTAAATGACACCACAATGTTCCTTAGGCAACACTGCAGACAAGCTGAGCGAAGATGGAAAGACAATCTACATGTGACACTGGGTGTATTAAGGGACAGTCTATCCACATACCAGAATGCTGTGAAGGTGGCGAAGATGCAGCATCTCTCTTCTGCCATAGCTAGCAATTGCCACGGACCTAGATTGTTATTTAATACTTTTAACTCATAAATCCATGCAACTCTGCTCCGACAGATGTGTCAATCATCAGAAAGAAGTTGTCTCCGTCTGTGTTTTAACAGACACACCTGGGACCAGGTTGGAAACCAGAATCAGCTTTAAATCCAGTCCTAATCTAGTCCTCACTAAATTTAAATAATTTCACTGGAGTTAGTTATTATTTTTGCATCATCAATACCAAATTAAATCTAATTCGATGGGAATATTCACGGAATTCTCACAAAATCACAACTGAATTCATATCTTGCTACTCGGTCAGAATCTTATTAACCTGGAGTCCCAGTCTCTGTCACAATAAATAGGCTATATGTTTTATATATGTTTTATATATGTTTTAGGCCTATTGGCAGACAGCCATTTAACATGTAGGTAATGACATATAAAGAGCCTTTTCTCCATGTCCACTGTAGTTTCTCTGCGTGTTCTCTAGTAACATCTGTCTGGTCCAGGGAGCTTTGTCATTCATAAGGCTACTTTTACTTTTATACTTTTAGTAAATGGCTAAGCCTGTGCTTTGTTACTTTTACTTGAGTAAAGAAATTAAATCAGTACTTCTACTTTTACCAGAGTATTTTTTAACATAATTAACTCTACTTCTACTTGAGTACGGGCAGTGAGTACTTTTGGCATCTCTGGATGTTAACACGTAACTTCATCCGTCTTTGCTGTTGCATTGCGATAACACATAGCTTCATCTGTGTAAAGTAATCGACAGGCTTTATGCCCGTGTTGAGTAGGGAGGGAAATGTAATGCATACCCCTACGTTTTATCGTCTTCTAATATTTATCATGAAATAAGGAAGCGATATAGCGCCCTAGTAAACAAAAAGATTGAGAAAAACAGCAGTGAGAGAAACTAATCAAGGGACTGAAGAGAAGGAAGAGGGAGAGCCAGAGGAGTTTTGGGAGTTTGGAGAGAGGGCATGTAATGAAAGTGAGCGCACTACGAAGTGGTAACTACTACTAACCAATTGAAAAGTTTATGAACATTTGTCCAAACAGGTACTGGCACTGCTTCTCAGGTTGTCGTGGCCGAGTGGTTAAGGCGATGGACTAGAAATCCATTGGGGTCTCCCCGCGCAGGTTCAAATCCTGCCGACAACGAAAGGCATTCTTTAAGAGTGGTAGTAAACCAATGACACATCACAGGATACTGGAAGCACCAATTAGCATATACCTTTTAGTCTGTGTTACAAGATTTGCAGTGAACGTTGTGTTGCCCAGCAGAAAGGCAACAAGTTTGTTACTTTTTGACTATGATTTATACCATAGCAGTGCAATAATTTTTTTTGATTTCCAGCCACCGCAGTTGCATTTACAGGTTTTGAAGCCATACACAACATTAACATTACATGTTTTTTCAGTGATATTTCAATATCTTTGTGGGAGTCATCCCAAAAGGATTAATAAAGATAAGTCTAAGTCAATCTCAGAAAAAAGTTAAAAATCTGAAAATCTTCAGGGGATGTAGCTCAGTGGTAAATGTAAATGAGCTGTATTTACATAGCGCTTTTCTAGTCTTAACATCTACTCAAAGTGCTTTTACATGGTACTCAAACCATTCACAACTCACACACATTCATACACTGTGGCCGAGGCTGCTGTACAAAGTGCCACCTGCTCATCAGACACACACTCACACACATTCACACTCCAATGGCGCAGCAAGGGGGCAACTCAGTGTTCAGTGTCTTGCCCAAGGGATTGGGCCACCAACCTTCCCATTGGCAGGCAACCGCTCTACCACTGAGCCACAGCGCATGCTTTATATGTATGAGGACCTGGCATCTCCAGCAGGTATTATGGTAGAGTCTGTAAAAGAGCTGCAAAATATATCACCTCCTGTGGTAATCTGACTGGTTGGGTTATAGAACGTAGTGGTAGACTAAGACCTCCTGTCACACAAACTGAGCAGTATGCTCTCTCTTTTATACCTCAGACTATCAGACAGCACAACAAGCACTTTACAGTTGTTATTTTACTCTATTTTTGTTTCATACTATAGTATAGTTATTGTTTTTATGGGTGTACCCTTCATCAGGTGTGCACATTTCACTTCAGACAATGAAGCTGATGCTTTGTTAAACATCAACAGTCTGGAAATAGACTTAATGTTGATACTAATCATAGCAATTAGCAGAGGATGGTTTCGATCATCGACCTCTGGGAGCTTCCTGATTACTCACACATTGATTGTTCACTATTATTGGCTTTGCTGTTTGGCCAAGTCTTTTGTACTTGTAAAAAACAAATATGCTGTCGTTAACTAGAGTCTTAACAGCATCAACTTTTATCCAGACCTTTTTAAAACGTTTTCACCTTGAGCAAGAAGAAGTGTATGTTTTAACAAATCATTGCGCTCTCATTTCAGTTGTGCAGGAGCGGTAACCAGTGAGTCCAGTGCGTGGGCTGGCTTTTGACGAGCCCTAAACTGTTTGGTGCAACATGAATCATTCGGCTCTCCCAAACAAACTGCGCGACTTGTCATGGATGGTGGCTCATCTGATCCTCCCGGTCAGGTCCATTATGCACTCCAGTGGCATGTCAGCACACTCATCCTGCCCCAGACCGATGAGGCGTTTGCTCTGGGAGTGCAGCGCCGCCGTAGACCTGTGGGCAACGGCCCAGCTCCTTTCCCGTACTTACCAGCAAGGGAGGTCCTCACAGCACAGCTACTGCTATATGGGGCGAGGCAAAGGAAACAGATACTGTGCCTTGCGAAAGTATTCGGCCCCCTTGAAGTTTTCAACCTTTTGACACATTTCAGGCTTCAAACATAAAGATATAAATTTTTTATTTTTTGTGAAGAATCACCAACAAGTGGGACACAATTGTGAAGTGGAACAAAATCTATTGGATATTTTAAACTTTTTTAGCAAATAAAAAACTGAAAAGTGGTGCGTGCAAAATTATTGGGCCCCCTTGCGTTAATACTTTGTAGAGCCACCTTTTGCTGCGATTACAGCTGCAAGTCGCTTGGGGTATGTCTCTATCAGTTTTGCACATCGAGAGACTGACATTCTTGCCCATTCTTCCTTGCAAAACAGCTCGAGCTAAGTGAGGTTGGATGAGAGCGTTTGTGAACAGCAGTTTTTAGCTCTTTCCACAGATTCTCGATTGGATTCAGGTCTGGACTTTGACTTGGACATTCTAACACCTGGATACGTTTATTTGTGAACCATTCCTTTGTGGATTTTGCTGTATGTTTGGGATCATTGTCTTGTTGGAAGATAAATCTCCGTCCCAGTTTCAGGTCTTTTGCAGACTCCAACAGGTTTTCATCCAGAATGGTCCTGTATTTGGCTGCATCCATCTTCCCCTCAATTTTAACCATCTTCCCTGTCCCTGCTGAAGAAAAGCAAACCATGATGCTGCCACCACCATGTTTGACAGTGGGGATGGTGTGTTGAGGGTGATGAGCTGTGTTACTTTTACACCAAACATATCGTTTTGTATTGTGGCCAAAAAGTTCGATTTTGGTTTCATCTGACCAGAGCACCTTCTTCCACATGTTTGGTGTGTCTCCCAGGTGGCTTGTGGCAAACTTTAGAAGAGACTTTTTATGGATATCTTTGAGAAATGGCTTTCTTCTTGTCACTCTTCGATAAAGGCCAGATTTGTGCAGTGTACGATTGATTGTTGTCCTATGGACAGACTCTCCCACCTCAGCTGTAGTTCTCTGCAGTTCATCCAGAGTGATCATGGGCCTCTTGGCTGCATCTCTGATCAGTCTTCTCCTTGTCTGAGCTGAAAGTTTAGAGGGACGGCCAGGTCTTGGTAGATTTGCAGTGGTCTGATACTCCTTCCATTTCAAAATGATCGCTTGCACAGTGCTCCTTGGAATGTTTAAAGCTTGGGAAATCTTTTTGTATCCAAATCCGGCTTTAAACTTCTCCACAACAGTATTACGGACCTGCCTGGTGTGTTCCTTGGTCTTCATGATGCTCTCTGCGCTTTCAACAGAACCCTGAGACTATCACAGAGCAGGTGCATTTATACTTGATCACACACACAGGTGGATTCTATTTATCACCATCAGTCATTTAGGACAACATTGGATCATTCAGAGATCCTCGCTGAATTTCTGGCGTGAGTTTGCTGCACTGAAAGTAAAGGGGCCGAATAATTTTGCACGCACCACTTTTCAGTTTTTTATTTGCTAAAAAAGTTTAAAATATCCAATAGATTTCGTTCCACTTCACAATTGTGTCCCACTTGTTGGTGATTCTTCACAAAAAATTTAATTTTTTATATCTTTATGTTTGAAGCCTGAAATGTGTCAAAAGGTTGAAAACTTTAAGGGGGCCGAATACTTTCGCAAGGCACTGTACCCCTGGGTCCCAAGGACCTGGCGTGTCTCAAGGGTAGTAAAAAGATTACATTGAACAAGGATGGGTCTCCGGGACCCGAAGGATGAGGCCGCCACGGCAGTGGTGGAACATACGTATAATGGCATGATAAATATGACAAGGGGTCTCCGAGACCCTAAGGATGAGGCCACGATGGCATTTGACATGAAATGAAAGCGGTGTCCTGGGACCCCGAAGCACAACGGCAGGCTAGTACAAAAGGTCACATAAACTAAACATGTCCCTGTGACACAAAGGACAATACAAGGGTTAAGTTGGCCAATAATTGTTGCTTTTTCATCTTCCTTGTGATTGTTGTGTGCCTTCAATATCATACATGTGGATATTATGAAAGAAACTGCCTAGCAAACACTTAAATACTTTTAAAGGTTCCATGGTGTAATGGTTAGCACTCTGGGCTCTGAATCCAGCGATCTGAGTTCAAATCTCAGTGGAACCTTGTTTTAAGCCACAGCCCAGGTGAAAAAGATCAACCTTTCAACTTTCCACATCTAGTTTAAAGTAAACTTACAGGCTTAATGTTCTTGACCATTTAGACTGTAAACAGTACGTTGGTGGGGGCATGTTGAGAAGTCACCTGGTGGTTAATGTAACTTGAAGGAGCTCCATATTTGACACTATTGACTGGAAGTGATAGGCTTTGAGTTACATGGGGGACACACACTTTGCATTCAGTCTCATAATCACCATAACATTTAGGTATCACTTAAATTTGAACTTGTGTTGCTGCAGTCAGAGTATACAGTGCTCATCCTGAATGGGCCAGTATAGTGCATCAGAATTGCTTGTTGAAGGGTCTATTAGCTTAGGAACCCCCGTTTCCCCACAGCTTTCAATTGTCAGATATGGGTATGGCAGAGCGTTCCAGAGTTTAGGTCCAAGTTTTGCAACAATGAATACAACACATGTGGTTAAAATTATGAAGTAAAATGTAATGAACAAGAGTTTTCATAGTCAATATAACTTTCTTTTTTTAACTTAAGGGGCGCTGTGACTAGCCTATCACAGAATAGTGTAGGGGAGTGGTGCTGTGACTAGCCTATCACAGAATAGTGTAGGGGAGGGGCGCTGTGACTAGCCTATCACAGAATAGTGTAGGGGAGGGGCGCTGTGACTAGCCTATCACAGAATAGTGTAGGGGAGGGGCGCTGTGACTAGCCTATCATAGAATAAATGTAAATGTAAATGTGCTGTATTTATATAGCGCTTTTCTAGTCTGAACGACTACTCAAAGCGCTTTTACATAGTACAGGAACCATTCACCATTCACACACATTCATACACTGTGGCCGAGGCTGCCGTACAAGGTGCCATCTGCTCATCAGATACACATGCACACACATTCACACTCCGATGACACAGCATCGGGGGCAACTCAGGGTTCAGTGTCTTGCCCAAGGACACTTCGACATGGGACTGCAGGGCCGGGGATTGAACCACCAACCTTCCAATTGGCAGGCAACCGCTCTACCACTGAGCCACAGCCGCCCATATAGTGTAGGGGAGGGGTGCTGTGACTAGCCTATCACAGAATAGTGTAGGGGAGGGGCGCTGTGACTATCTTATCACAGAATAGTGTAGGGGACGGGCGCTGTGACTAGCCTATCATAGAATAGTGTAGGGGAGTGGTGCTGTGACTAGCCTATCACAGAATAGTGTAGGGGAGTGGCGCTGTGACTAGCCTATCACAGAATAGTGTAGGGGAGGGGCGCTGTGACTAGCCTATCACAGAATAGTGTAGGGGAGGGGCGCTGTGACTAGCCTATCACAGAATAGTGTAGGAGAGGGGCGCTGTGACTAGCAGAACGCAGACTCAGTCAGCTACCCAACGAGGATTGTTATTCAATCCGAGGACAGATATTGACTCGTATTACTCGTAAAACACTCATATTCTGCAAAAGTGCTTTCAGCCGAGTATCCGGCTCATCTCTAAAATCTACCCATCAGGGAATTAAACCCCAGCCTCCGCCTGTCACACGGAAGAACAATTGGAAAAAGAACTATAAAGGACAAACCTTTCTTTAAGAAATCTTTATTGTGCTCACATGGGCCCTCATTTATGAAACGTGCATTTGACCTAAAACAGGCGTAGAACGGGCGTACGCCGATTCCTACGCTAAGCTCGCCATTTATCAATTTGAACGTGAGCGTGGGCTGCGGAAAAAATCTCACGTCTGGTCTGACCTTGTGTACGCAAGTTTACACAGACACCGTCATCACTTTTAAGAGTAAACTTAAAACTCTCCTCTTTGATAAAGATTATAGTTAGGGAGTGGCGAGTCGCAGTGATCGCCTAGACCGGCGGGGGAGGGTGTATAGTGTTAGAATTTATAATTGTTTTGCTTATCATTGTGTGAATTATAATCATCAATTTAGGGTGTTGTGTTCAGTTAGGGTGAGCAAATGTTGCAGTGCAGGGTCGCTTGATCCCTTACTCGCTTTTTCATAGGATATTTGAACCATTCTTTGTCTGGCCCCTCCCCTGAGACAACTTTGTCATGGGAGATCCTACCAAGAGCACAAAGCTCCCGACAACACAGCCCTCATGTTCATTGGGACACACAAACCTCTCCACCACGATAAGGTGATGGGTCCCGGAGAACATATCCATCCATCTCCATCCATCTTCATCCGCTTATCCGGAGTTGGGTCGCGGGGGCAGCAGCTCCAGTAGGGGACCCCAAACTTCCCTATCCAGAGCCACATCAACCAGCTCCGACTGGGGGATCCCGAGGCGTTCCCAGGTCAGGTTGGAGATATAATCTCTCCACCTAGTCCTGGGTCTTCCCCGAGGCCTCCTCCCAGCTGGACGTGCCTGGAACACCTCCCTAGGGAGGCGCCCAGGAGGCATCCTTACCAGATGCCCGAACCACCTCAACTGGCTCCTTTCGACGCGAAGGAGCAGCGGCTCTACTCCGAGCTCCTCTCGGATGACTGAGCTTCTCACCCTATCTCTAAGGGAGACGCCAGCCACCCTCCTGAGGAAACCCATTTCGGCCGCTTGTACCCTGGAGAACATAAATACAGTAAAATAGAAAATGTAACGCATGTACGGTTAAAGTGCTTGTTGTGCTGTCTGACAGTCTGAGGTATAAAAGAGAGAGCATACCGCTTAGTTTGTGTCCCAGGAGGTCTTATTTTACCACTACGTTCTATAACCCTACCAGTCAGATTATCACAGGAGGTAATATCTTTTGCAGCTCTTTTAAACAATCAACCCAAAAAGTGGTGCTATCCATGTTTGCACGAATGTTAATAAAGCTGGATGAAGTTGTACTGCACTGCCTTCCTCTAGTTTTATTATATTATTGATTATATCATAATTAATGTGACAACTTTGAAGAGAAGCAGAGAAGAGAGCCTCTGGAAAAAAGGATCCTTCAAGCCAGATTTGAACCAGCAACTTAAGGATTTCAGTTCTACACCTCTACAGTCCTCCACTCTACCAACTGAGCTATCGAAGGGAACTTCAACGGCCTCACGCACTTCCCATTCTGTGAATGTGATAACACAGGACCCCCTGGAGGGAACTTCTGTAGATTTTGCAAACACATTCACATGAACTCGCAGATCAATTGACAAATATCCCGACCAGAAAAGAGATTTTAGACCTGGAACCAGCCATTTTATATTTCCTGTGGGGGTCCAAGTGGGAACGAGTGCAAAGAAGAGTGATGACAAAACCAAAAGGGAAATGAGTGCCGGACCTGATATTGTTTTTAGGGAGCAGATTTACAGCTATACACATAACAGCAGCCACGACCCCATCCAGAAATCCTAAGACTGCAGCTATGGCACGGATCTGGATGGGATCATCCTGTGTTGTCCAGTAGAAAGGCAAAAGGTTACTTTTTGACAATGATTGATATCAGACAGTGGTAAATGTAAATGTGCTATCATTTACATGCTACTATTTAGTGACTTTTCTAGTCTTAACATCTACTCAAAGTGCTTTTACATAGTACAGGAACCATTCACAACTCACACACATTCATACACTGCGGCCGAGGCTGCCGTACAAGGTGCCACCTGCTCATCAGACACACACTCACACACACACATTCACACTCCAATGGCGCAGCAAGGGGGCAACTCAGTGTTCAGTGTCTTGCACAAGGGATTGGGCCACCAACCTTCCCATTGGCAGGCAACCACTCTACCACTGAGCCACAGCGCATGCTTTATATGTATGAGGACCTGGCATCTCCAGCAGGTATTATGGTAGAGTCTTTAAAAGAGCTGCAATAGATATTACCTCCTGTGGTAATCTGACTGGTTAGGGTTATAGAACATAGTGGTAGACTAAGACCTCCTGTCACACAAACTTAACAGTATGCCCTCTTTTTATACCTCAGACTATCAGACAGCACAACAAGCACTTTACAGTTTTTATTGTACTCTATTTTTTTTTTCATACTATAGTATATTTATTATATGTGTACGTACTCCAGTTTTTATGGGTGTTACAGCAGGTATGATTTACTGATGTTTCTATGGCTGTACCCTTCATCAGAGGCCTATTGCACGAAACTAGGATAAGGGATTAAGCCGGGATATTCAAGTTATCCTGGATGAATTTAGCTTTGACTCGGTTGCACGAAACCAGATTGAATTAAGCCCAGCCAAGTAACCATGGAGATTTATTCTTTGCGGCTAGCCTGGTCCAGAGCAGGCTAACAGCCAGGCTAAGATTAATCCTGGAGTCTCATGTGTCAAATCAGCTGCCGTCTGATCCGAAATAAACGTTTTTAACAGTTATTCCGTTGTCTTCTGCATGTCTTCTGCTTTATTTTCATTAACATGCATTAGCCTACTTGTCACTATTGTTGTCGCGAGTTTGATTTTAACCCTACTACAGTTGTTTAGATGGTTTGGTTGCACTGGCACCCTGATGCGGAGTGGGACTTTTCCCGGGGCTGACTGGCGTGCGGCTGCTGCCCGGTGGCCGCTGCCTGCCGGCAGACCTGCGAATCTCGTCAGTGTCCACTCTCTCTGTAAAAGTAGAGATGAGCAGCGCAGCGTCCGTGGTCTCAGCTTCAGGTTTATACAGGACGCGCTCCGGAGATTAAGTGTGATGATATTAATGTAGTGATATTCCCAGATGATAATAATGACAGACTGGTCAGAGACCAATACATTCATGATTTCATGTTCTTGTTGCTTGTCCTTCTCTAATAAAGGACAGTTTGTGTTACTCCTTAATATGTAGGCCTAATGTTGTTTTTATTATAGCTTACATTGGTTTCATAACCTTCTCATTAGTCTCACATCCCTGGACCAA
>JAQOOF010000127.1:0-59882 GCA_029931835.1 Etheostoma nigrum
TCCCTACTACTGCTGCATCTACAACTAAAGCACCAACAACAGCGGCACCTACAACAGCCGCACCTACCACGGCAGCAGCAACGATAGCAGCACCAACAACAGCTGCACCAACAACAGCAGCAGCAACAACAGCCGCACCTACAACAGCAGCCCCTACTACTGAAGCACCTACCACTGTCGCACCTACAACAGCCGCACCAACAACAGCTGCACCTACAACTGCGGCACCAACAACAGCGGCAACTACAACTGCCGCACCTAACACAGCAGCACCAACGACAGCAGCACCTACAACAGCCGCACCAACTACTGACGCACCTACAACTGCCGCACCTACTACTGCTGCACCTACAACTGCCGCACCAACAACAGCAACCCCTACCACCTCAGCACCAACGACGGCAGCACCAACAACTGCCGCACCTACAACTGCCACACCAAATACTGCCGCACCAACAACTTCCAAACCTACAACTGCTGCACCTACCACTGCAGCACCTACAACTGACGCACGTACAACTGACGCACCAACAACAGCAAACCCTACTACTGCTGCACCTACCACTGAATCACCTACAACAGCCGCACCAACAACAGCTGCACCTACAACTGCCGTCCCTACTACTGCTACACCTACAACTGCCGCACCAACAACAGCAACCCCTACTACAGCCGCACCAACAACAGCCGCACAAACAACAGCAACCCCTACTACAGCTGCACCAACAACAGCAGCACCAACAACAGCCGCACCTACAACTGCTGGACCTACTACTGCCGCACCTACAACAGCCACACCAACAACAGCAACCCCTACTACAGCTGCACCAACAACAGCAGCAACAACAACGGCGGCACCTACAACTGCCGCACCGACAACAGCCACACCAACAACAGCAGCCCCTTCTACAGCTGCACCTACAACTGCGGCACCTACAACAGCCACACCTACCACAGCAGCACCAACGACGGCAGCACCAACAACTGCCGCACCTACAACTGCCGCACCAACAAATTCCGCACCTACAACTGACGCACCAACAACAGCAACCCCTACTAGAGCTGCACCTACAACAGCAGCACCAACAACAGCAACCCCTACTACTGCTGCACCTACCACTGCCGCACCTACAACAGACGCACCAACAACAGCTGCACCTACAACTGCGGCACCAACAACTGCCGCACCTACCACAGCAGCCCCAACGACAGCAGCACCTACAACTGAAGCACCAACGACAGCGGCACCTACAACTGCCGCACCTACTACTGCTGCAGCTACAACTGCCGCACCAACAACAGCGGCACCTACAACTGCGGCACCTACAACTACAGCACCAACAACAGCGGCACCTACAACAGCCGCACTTACCACGGCAGCACCAACGACAGCGGCACCAACAACAGCCGCACTTACAACTGCCGCACCTACCACAGCAGCACCAACGACGGCAGCACCAACAACTGCCGCACCTACAACTGCCGCACCAACAACTTCCGCACCTACAACTGCTGTACCTACCACTGCCGCACCTACAACTGACGCACCAACAACAGCAACCCCTACTACAACAACAACAGCTGCACCAACAACAGCAGCACCAACGACAGCAGCACCTACAACAGCCGCACCAACTACTGCTGCACCTACAACTGCCGCACCAACAACAGCAACCCCTACTACAGCTGCACCAACAACAGCAGCACCAACAACAGCCGCACCTACAACTGCTGCACCTACCACTGCCGCACCTACAACTGACGCACCTACAACTGACGCACCAACAACAGCAACCCCTACTACTGCTGCACCTACCACTGCCGCACCTACAACAGCCGCACCAACAACAGCAACACCTACAACAGCCGCACCAACAACAGCCGCACCTACAGCTTCGGCACCAACAACTGCCGCACCTACAACAGCAGCACCAACGACAGCAGCACCTACAACTGCCGCACCTACTACTGCCGCACCTACAACTGCCGCACCAACAACAGCAACCCCTACTACAGCTGCACCAACAACAGCAGCACCAACAACAGCCGCACGTACAACTGCCGCACCTACAACTGCTGCACCTACAACAGCAGCCCCTACTACTGTTGCACCTACAACTGCCGCACCAACAAAAGCGGCACCTACAACTGCCGCACCTACCACAGCAGCACCAACGACAGCAGCACCAACAACTGCCGCACCTACAACTGCCGCACCAACAACTGCCGCACCAACAACTGCCGCACCTACAACAGCCGCACCTACCACAGCAGCACCAACGACAGCAGCACCCTCAACTGCCGCACCTACAACTGCCGCACCAACAACAGCAAACCCTACTACAGCTGCACCAACAACAGCAGCACCAACAACAGCCGCACCTACTACTGCCGCACCTACAACTGCCGCACCAACAACAGCAACCCCTACTACAGCTGCACCAACAACAGCAGCACCAACAACAGCCGCACGTACAACTGCCGCACCTACAACTGCTGCACCTACAACAGCAGCCCCTACTACTGTTGCACCTACAACTGCCGCACCAACAAAAGCGGCACCTACAACTGCCGCACCTACCACAGCAGCACCAACGACAGCAGCACCAACAACTGCCGCACCTACAACTGCCGCACCAACAACTGCCGCACCAACAACTGCCGCACCTACAACAGCCGCACCTACCACAGCAGCACCAACGACAGCAGCACCCTCAACTGCCGCACCTACAACTGCCGCACCTACAACTGCCGCACCAACAACAGCAAACCCTACTACAGCTGCACCAACAACAGCAGCACCAACAACAGCCGCACCTACAACTGCCGCACCTACAACAGCAGTCCCTACTACTGCTGCACCTACAACTACAGCACCAACAACAGCGGCACCTACAACAGCCGCACTTACCACGGCAGCACCAACGACAGCGGCACCAACAACAGCCGCACTTACAACAGCAGCACCAACAACAGCCGCACCAACAACTGCCGCACCTACAACTGCCGCACCTACTACTGCCGTACCTACAACTGCCGCACCAACAACAGCAAACCCTACTACAGCTAAACCAACAACAGCAGCACCAACAACAGCGGCACCTGCAACAGCTGCACCTACCACGGCAGCAGCAACGATAGCAGCACCAACAACAGCTGCACAAAAAACAGTAGCAGCAACAACAGCCGTACCTACAACAGCAGCCCCTACTACTGAAGCACCTACCACTGTCGCACCTACAACAGCCGCACCAACAACAGCTGCACCTACAACTGCCGCACCAACAACAGCGGCACCTACAACTGCCGCACCTAACACTGCAGCACCAACGACAGCAGTACCTACAACAGCCGCACCAACTACTGACGCACCTACAACTGCCGCACCTACTACTAATGCACCTACAACTGCCGCACCAACAACAGCAACCCCTACTACAGCCGCACCAACAACAGCCGCACAAACAACAGCAACCCCTACTACAGCTGCACCAACAACAGCAGCCCCTTCAACAGCTGCACCTACAACTGCGGCACCTACAACAGCCACACCTACCACCTCAATACCAACGACGGCAGCACCAACAACTGCCGCACCTACAACTGCCACACCAACAACTGCCGCACCAACAACTTCCGCACCTACAACTGACGCACCTACAACTGACGCACCAACAACAGCAAACCCTACTACTGCTGCACCTACCACTGCCGCACCTTCAACAGCCGCACCAACAACAGCTGCACCTACAACTGCGGCCCCAACAACTCCCGCACCAACAACAGCCGCACCTACAGCTGCGGCACCAACAACTGTAGCACCTACTACAGCTGCACCAACAACAGCAGCACAAACAACAGCAACCCCTACTACAGCTGCACCAACAACAGCAGCCCCTTCTACAGCTGCACCTACAACTGCGGCACCTACAACAGCCACACCTACCACCTCAGCACCAACGACGGCAGCACCAACAACTGCCGCACCTACAACTGCCACACCAACAACTGCCGCACCAACAACTTCCAAACCTACAACTGCTGCACCTTCCACTGCCGCACCTACAACTGACGCACCTACAACTGACGCACCAACAACAGCAACCCCTACTACAGCCGCACCAACAACAGCCGCACAAACAACAGCAACCCCTACTACAGCTGCACCAACAACAGCAGCACCGACAACAGCCGCACCTACAACTAGCGCACCGACAACAGCCACACCAACAACAGCAGCCCCTTCTACAGCTGCACCTACAACTGCGGCACCTACAACAGCCACACCTACCACAGCAGCACCAACGACGGCAGCACCAACAACTGCCGCACCTACAAGTGCCACACCAACAACTGCCGCACCAACAACTTCCGAACCTACAACTGCTGCACCTACCACTGCCGCACCTACAACTGCCGCACCTACCACTGCCGCACCTACAACTGACGCACCTACAACTGACGCACCTACAACTGACGCAACAACAGCAAACCCTACTACTGCTGCAACTACCACTGCTGCACCTACAACAGCCGCACCAACAACAGCTGCACCTACAACTGCGGCCCCAACAACTGCCGCACCAACAACAGCCGCACCTACAGCTGCGGCACCAACAACTGCAGCACCTACTACAGCTGCACCAACAACAGCAGCAGCAACAACAGCCGTACCTACAACAGCAGCCCCTACTACTGAAGCACCTACCACTGCCGCACCTACAACAGCCGCACCAACAAAAGCTGCACCTTCAAATGCGGCACCAACAACAGTGACACCTACAACTGCCGCACCTAACACAGCAGCACCAACGACAGCAGCACCTACAACAGCCGCACCAACTACTGACGCACCTACAACTGCCGCACCTACTACTGCTGCACCTACAACTGCCGCACCAACAACAGCAACCCCTACTACAGCCGCACTAACAACAGCCGCACAAACAACAGCAACCCCTACTACAGCTGCACCAACAACAGCAGCCCCTTCTACAGCTGCACCTACAACTGCGGCACCTACAACAGCCACACCTACCACCTCAGCACCAACGACGGCAGCACCAACAACTGCCGCACCTACAACTGCCACACCAACAACTGCCGCACCAACAACTTCCGAACCTACAACTGCTGCACCTACCACTGCCGCACCTACAACTGATGCACCAACAACAGCTGCACCTACAACTGCCGCACCTACTACTGCTGCACCTACAACTGCCGCACCAACAACAGCAATCCCTACTACAGCTGCACCAACAACAGCAGCACCAACAACAGCCGCACCTACAACTGCTGGACCTACTACTGCCGCACCTACAACAGCCGCACCAACAACAGCAACCCCTACTACAGCTGCACCAACAACAGCAGCACCAACAACGGCCGCACCTACAACTGCCGCACCAACAACAGCCACACCAACAACAGCAGCCCGTTCTACAGCTGCACCTACAACTGCGGCACCTACAACAGCCACAACTACCACAGCAGCACCAACGACGGCAGCACCAACAACTGCCGCACCTACAACTGCCACACCAACAACTGCCGCACCAACAACTTCCGAATCTACAACTGCTGCACCTACCACTGCCGCACCTACAACTGATGCACCTACAACTGACAAACCAACAACAGCAAACCCTACTACTGCTGCACCTACCACTGCAGCACCTACAACAACCGCACCAACAACTGCCGCACCAACAACCGCAACCCCTACTACTGCTGCACCTACAACTGCCGCACCAACAACTGCCGCACCCACAACTGCCGCACCAACAAGAGCAACCCCTACCACAGCAGCACCAACGACAGCAGTACCAACAACTGCCGCACCAACAACAACAGCCCCTTCTACAGCTGCACCTACAACAGCAGCCTCTTCTCCAGCTGCACCTACAACTGCCACACAAACAACTGCCGCACCTGCAACAGCAGCCCCTGCTACTGCTGCACCAAAAACTGCGGCACCAACAACAGCAACCTCTACTAAAGCTGCACCAACAACAGCAGTAACAACAACTGCCGCACCAACAACAGCCGCACTTACAAATGCCACACCTACAAGAGCAACCCCTATCACTGCAGCACCCACAACTGCCACGGCAGCACCAACAACAGTGGCATCAACAACAGCAGCAACAACAAAAGCCGCACTTACAACTGCCGCACCTACAAGAGCAGCCCCTATTACCGCAGCACCTACTACTCTAGCACTCACAACTGCCGCACCAACAACAGCAGCCCCTACTACTGCTGCACCTACAACTGCCGCACATACAACTGCCACACAAACAACTTCCGCACCTGCAACAGCAGCCCCTACTACTGCTGCACCAACAACTGCCGCACCTACAACAGCAGCACTAACAACTGCTGCACCACCAACTGCGGCACCAACAACTGCGGCACCAACGACAGCGGCATCAACAACAGCAGTACCAACAAAAGCCGCACTTACAACTGCCGCACCTACAAGAGCAGCCCCTACCACCGCAGCACCCACAACTGCCGCACCAACAAGAGCAACCCCTACCACAGCAGCACCAACGACAGCAGCACCAACAACTGCCGCACCTACAACTGCCGCATCAACAACAGCCGCACCAACAACACCAGCCCCTTCTACAGCTACACCTACAACAGGAGCCCCTTCTCCAGCTGCACAAACAACTGCGGCAGCAACAACTGCCTCACCAACAACAGTGGCACCTACAACAGCCGCATCTACCACAGCAGCACCAACGACAGCAGCCCCTTCTACAGCTGCACCTACAACAGCAGCCCCTACTACTGCTGCACCTACAACTGCCGCACATACAACTGCCACACAAACAACTGCCGCACCTGCAACAGCAGCCCCTGCTACTGCTGCAACAAAAACTGCGGCACCAACAGCAGCAACCTCTACTAAAGCTGCACCAACAACAGCAGTAACAACAACTGCCGCACCAACAACAGCCGCACTTACAACTGCCGCACCTACAAGAGCAACCCCTATCACTGCAGCACCCACAACTGCCACGGCAGCACCAACAACAGCGGCATCAACAACAGCAGTACCAACAAAAGCCGCACTTACAACTGCCGCACCAACAATAGCAACCCCTACTACAGCTGTACAAACAACATCTGCACCTACAACAGCAGCACCAATGACAGCAGCACCAACAACAGCAACCCCTACTACGGCTGCGCCAACAACCGCAGCACCAACAACAGCCGCACCTACAACTGCCCTACCTGCAACAGCAGACCCTACTACAGCTGCACCTACAACCGCAGCACCAACAACAGCCGCACCTACAACTCCCGCACCTGCAACAGCAGCCCCTACTACTGCTGCACCTACAACTGCGGCACCAACAACAGCGGCACCTACAACAGCCGCACCTACCGCGGCAGCCCCTATCACTGCAGCACCCACAACTGCCGCACCAACAACTGCCGCACCTACAAAAGCAGCACCAACAACAGCAATCCCTAGTACAGCTGCACCTACAACTGCCGCACCTGCAACAGCAGCCCGTACTACTGCTACTGCACCTACAACTGCCGCACATAAAACTGCCACACAAACAACTGCCGCACCTACAACAGCAGCACTAACAACTGCTGCACCACCAACTGCGGCACCAACGACAGCGGCATCAACAACAGCAGCACCAACAAAAGCCGCACTTACAACTGCCGCACCTACAACTGCCGGACCAACAACAGCAGCACCAACAACAGCCGCACCTACAGCTGCGTCACCAACAGCTGCCGCACCTACAACAGCAGCACCCACGACAGCAGCACCTACAACTGCCGCACCAACAACTGCCGCACCTACAACTGCCGCACCAACAACAGCAAACCCTACTACTGCAGCACCTACTACTCTAGCACTCACAACTGCCGCATCTACTAGTGCCGCACCTACTACTGCCCCACCAACAACAGCAACCCCTACTACAGCTGCACCAACAACAGCCGCACCATCGACAGCAGCCCCTTCTACAGCTGCACCTACAACAGCAGCCCCTACTACTGCTGCACCTGCAACTGCCGCACTTACAACTGCCAAACAAACAACTGCTGCACCTGCAACAGCAGCCCCTGCTACTGCTGCACCAAAAACTGCGGCACCAACAACAGCAACCTCTACTAAAGCTGCACCAACAACAGCAGTAACAACAACTGCCGCACGAACAACAGCCACACTTACAACTGCCGCACCTACAAGAGCAACCTCTTTCACTGCAGCACCCACAACTGCCACGGCAGCACCAACGACAGCGGCATCAACAACAGCAGCACCAACAAAAGCCGCACTTACAACTGCCGCACCAACAACAGCAACTACTACAGCTGTACCAACAACATCCGCACCTACAACAGCAGCACCAATGACAGCAGCACCAACAACAGCCGCACTTACAACTGCAGCACCTACAACAACAGCACCTATCACTGCAGCACCCACAACTGCCGCATCAACAACTGCCGCACCTACAAAAGCAGCACCAACAACAGCAATCCCTACTACAGCTGCACCTACAACTGCCGCACCAACAACTGCCGCACCTACAACTGCCGCACCAACAACAGCAACCCCTTCTACAGCTGCATCAACAACAGCCGCACCAACAACAGCAACCCCTACAATAGCAACCCCTACAAAAGCCGCACTTATCACGGCAGCACCAACGACAGCTGCACCAACAACAGCAGCAAGAACAACAGCCGCACCTACAACTGCTGGACCTACTACTGCCGCACCTACAACAGCCGCACCTACAACTGCCGCACCAACAACAGCAACCCCTACTACGGCTGCACCTACAACCGCAGCACCAACAACAGCCGCACCTACAACTCCCGCACCTGCAACAGCAGCCCCTACTACTGCTGCACCTACAACTGCGGCACCAACAACAGCGGCACCTACAACAGCCGCACCTACCACGGCAGCCCCTATCACTGCAGCACCCACAACTGCCGCACCAACAACTGCCGCACCTACAAAAGCAGCACCAACAACAGCAATCCCTAGTACAGATGCACCTACAACTGCCGCACCTGCAACAGCAGCCCGTACTACTGCTACTGCACCTACAACTGCCACACATACAACTGCCACACAAACAACTGCCGCACCTACAACAGCAGCAGTAACAACTGCTGCACCACCAACTGCGGCACCAACAACTGCGGCACCAACGACAGCGGCATCAACAACAGCAGCACCAACAAAAGCCGCACTTACAACTGCCGCACCTACAAGAGCAGCCCCTACTACCGCAGCACCCACAACTGCCGCACAAACAAGAGCAACCCCTACCACAGCAGCACCAACGACAGCAGCACCAACAACAGCCACACCAACAACAGCCGCACCAACAACACCAGCCCCTTCTACAGCTGCACCTACAACAGCAGCCCCTTCTCCAGCTGCACCTACAACTGCGGCAGCAACAACTGCCGCACCAACAACAGCGGCACCAACAACAGCCGCACTTACAACTGCCGCACCTACAAGAGCAGCCCCTACTACTGCAGCACCTACTACTCTAGCACTCACAACTGCCGCACCAACAACAGCAGCCCCTTCTCCAGCTGCACTTACAACTGCCGCACATACAACTGCCGCACCAACAACAGCGGCACCTACAACAACCGCACCTACCACAGCAGCACCAACGACAGCAGCACCTACAACTGCTGCACCTACAACTGCCGCATCTACTAGTGCCGCACCTACTACTGCCGCACCAACAACAGCAACCCCTACTACAGCTGCACCAACAACAGCCGCACCATCGACAGCAGCCCCTTCTACAGCTGCACCTACAACAGCAGCCCCTACTACTGCTGCGACTACAACTGCCGCACTTACAACTGCCACACAAACAACTGCTGCACCTGCAACAGCAGCCCCTGCTACTGCTGCACCAAAAACTGCGGCACCAACAACAGCAACCTCTACTAAAGCTGCACCAACAACAGCAGTAACAACAACTGCCGCACCAACAACAGCCACACTTACAACTGCCGCACCTACAAGAGCAACCCCTATCACTGCAGCACCCACAACTGCCACGGCAGCACCAACGACAGCGGCGTCAACAACAGCAGCACCAACAAAAGCCGCACTTACAACTGCCGCACCAACAACAGCAACTACTACAGCTGTACCAACAACATCCGCAGCTACAACAGCAGCACCAATGACAGCAGCACCAACAACAGCCGCACTTACAACTGCAGCACCGACAACAGCAGCCCCTATCACTGCAGCACCCACAACTGCCGCACCAACAACTGCCGCACCTACAAAAGCAGCACCAACAACAGCAATCCCTACCACAGCTGCACCTACAACTGCCGCACCTGCAACAGCAGCCCCTACTACTGATACTGCACCTACAACTGCCGCACATACAACTGCCACACAAACAACTGCCGCACCTGCAACAGCAGCCCCTACTACTGCTGCACCAACAACTGCCGCACATACAACTGCCACACAAACAACTGCCGCACCTGCAACAGCAGCCCCTACTACTGCTGCACCAACAACTGCCGCACCTACAACAGCAGCACTAACAACTGCTATACCACCAACTGCGGCACCAACAACTGCGGCACCAACGACAGCGGCATCAACAACAGCAGCACCAACAAAAGCCGCACTTACAACTGCCGCACCTACAAGAGCAGCCCCTACTACAGCAGCACCCACAACTGCCGCACCAACAAGAGCAACCCCTACCACAGCAGCACCAACGACAGCAGCACCAACAACTGCCGCACCAACAACAGCCGCACCAACAACACCAGCCCTTTCTACAGCTGCACCTACAACAGCAGCCCCTTCTACAGCTGCACCTACAACTGCGGCAGCAACAACTGCCACACCAACAATAGCGGCACCTACAACAGCCGCACCTACCACAGCAGCACCAACAACAGCAGCGCCTACAACTGCCTTACCTACGACTGCCGCACATACAACTGCCACACAAACAACTGCCGCACCTGCAACAGCAGCCCCTGCTACTGCTGCACCAAAAACTGCGGCACCAACAACAGCAACCTCTACTAAAGCTGCACCAACAACAGCAGTAACAACAACTGCCACACCAACAACAGCTGCACTTACAACTGCCGCACCTACAAGGGCAACCCCTATCAATGCAGCACCCACAACTGCCACGGCAGCACCAACGACAGCGGCATCAACAAAAGCCGCACTTACAACTGCCGCACCTACAAGAGCAGCCCCTACTGCAGCACCTACTACTCTAGCACTCACAACTGCCGCACCAACAACAGCAGCCCCTACTACTGTTGCACCTACAACTGCCGCACATACAACTGCCACACACACAACTGCCGCACCTGCAACAGCAGCCCCTACTACTGCTGCACCAACAACTGCCGCACCTACAACAGCAGCACTAACAACTGCTGCACCACCAACTGCGGCACCAACAAAAGCCGCACCTACCACGGCAGCACCAACGACAGCGGCATCAACAACAGCAGCACCAACAAAAGCCGCACTTACAACTGCCGCACCTACAAGAGCAGCCCCTACTACAGCTGTACCAACAACATCCGCACCTACAACAGCAGCCCCTATCACTGCAGCACCCACAACTGCCGCACCAACAACTGCCGCACCTACAAAAGCAGCACCAACAACAGCAATCCCTACTACAGCTGCACCTACAACTGCCGCAACTGCAACAGCAGCCCCTACTACTGCTACTGCACCTACAACTGCCGCACTAACAACTGCTACACCAACAACTGCGGCACCAACAACAGCGGCATCAACAACAGCAGCACCAACAAAAGCCGCACTTACAACTGCCGCACCTACAAGAGCAGCCCCTACTACCGCAGCACCCACAACCGCCGCACCAACAAGAGCAACCCCTACCACAGCAGCACCAACGACAGCAGCACTAACAACTGCCGCACCTACAACTGCCGCACCAACAACTGACGCACCTACAACTGCCGCACCTACAACAGCAGCACTAACAACTGCTACACCACCAACTGCGGCACCAACAACAGCAACCTCTACTAAAGCTGCACCAACAACAGCAGGAACAACAACAGCACCTACAACTGCCGCACTTACAACTGCCGCACCTACAAGAGCAACCCCTATCACTGCAGCACCCAAAACTGCCACGGCAGCACCAACGACAAAGGCATCAACAACAGCAGCACCAACAAAAGCCGCACTTACAACTGCCGCACCTACAAGAGCAGCCCCTACTACTGCAGCACCTACAACTGCCGCACATACAACTGCCACACAAACAACTGCCGCACCTACAACAGCAGCCCCTATCACTGCAGCACCCACAACTGCCGCACCAACAACTGCCGCACCTACAAAAGCAGCACCAACAACAGCAATCCCTACTACAGCTGCACTTACAACTGCCGCAACTGCAACAGCAGCCCCTACTACTGCTACTGCACCTACAACTGCCGCACATACAACTGCCACAGAAACAACTGCCGCACTAACAACTGCTACACCAACAACTGCGGCACCAACAACAGCGGCATCAACAACAGCAGCACCAACAAAAGCCGCACTTACAACTGCCGCACCTACAAGAGCAGCCCCTACTACCGCAGCACCCACAACTGCCGCACCAACAAGAGCAACCCCTACCACAGCAGCACCAACGACAGCAGCACTAACAACTGCCGCACCTACAACTGATGCACCTACAACTGCCGCACCTACAACAGCAGCACTAACAACTGCTACACCACCAACTGCGGCACCAACAACAGCAACCTCTACTAAAGCTGCACCAACAACAGCAGGAACAACAACAGCACCTAAAACTGCCGCACTTACAACTGCCGCACCTACAAGAGCAACCCCTATCACTGCAGCACCCAAAACTGCCACGGCAGCACCAACGACAAAGGCATCAACAACAGCAGCACCAACAAAAGCCGCACTTACAACTGCCGCACCTACAAGAGCAGCCCCTACTACTGCAGCACCTACTACTCTAGCACTCACAACTGCCGCACCAACAACAGCAGCCCCTACTACTGCTGCACCTACAACTGCCGCACATACAACTGCCACACAAACAACTGCCGCACCTGCAACAGCAGCCCCTACTACTGCTGCACCAACAACTGCGGCACCCACAACTGCCGCACCAACAAGAGCAACCCCTACAACAGCAGCACCAACGACAGCAGCACCAAAAACTGCTGCACCTACAACTGCCGCACCAACAACAGCCGCACCAACAACACCAGCCCCTTCTACAGCTGCACCAACAACTGCGGCACAAACAACAACCGCACCTGCCACGGCAGCACCAACGACAGCGGCATCAACAACAGCAGCACCAACAAAAGCCACACTTACAACTGCTGCACCTACAGGGGCAGCCCCTACTACCGCAGCACCAAAAACTGCCGCACCAACAAGAGCAACCCCTACCACAGCAACACCAACGACAGCAGCACCAACAACTGCCGCACCTAAAACTGCCGCACCAACAACTGCCGCACCAACGACAGCAGCAACAACAGCAGCACCTACAACTGCTGCACCAACAACTGCCACACCAACAACTGCTGCACCTACAACTGCCGTACCTACAACTGCCGCACCTACAACTGCCGCACCTACAACTGCTGCACCTACTACTGCTGCACCTACAACTGCCACACCAACGACAGCGGCACCTACAACAGCAGCCCGTACTGCTGCAGCACCTACAACTGCCGCACCAACAAGTACCGCACCAACAACTGCCGGACCTACTACTGCTGCACCTACAACTGTAGCACCAACAACAGCGGCACCTACAACAGCCACACCTACCAACGCCGCACCAACGACAGCAGCAACAACAGCCGCACCTACAACTGCCGCACCAACAACAGCAGCACCAACAACAGCAGCACCTACAACTGCTGCACCTACAACTGCCGCACCTACAACTGCCACACCAACAACAGCCGCACCTAAAACTAGTACACCAACAACTGCCGCACCAACAACAGCGACACCTACAACAGCCGCACCTACATCAGCCGCACCAACGACAGCAGCAACAACAGCCGCACCAACAACAGCCGCACCTACAACTGCCGCACCTACTACTGCCGCACCTACAACTGCCGCACCAACAACAGCAACCCCTACTACAGCTGCACCAACAACAGCAGCCTCTACTACTGCTGCACCTACAACTGCTGCACCATCAACTGCCACACCTACAACTGCCTCACCAACAACAGCAACACCTACAACAGCCGCACCTACCACAGCAGCACCAACAACAGCGGCACCAACAATTGCCGCACCTACAACTGTCGCACCAACAATAGCAGCACCAACGACAGCCGCATCCACAACTGCCGCACCAACAACTGCTGCACCAACAACAGCAGCACCAACAACAGCCGCACCTACAACTGCCGCACCAAGAACAGCTGCACCTACAACTGCTGCACCAACAATAGCGGCACCTACAACAGCCGCACCTATCACGGCAGCACCAACGACAGCAACCCCTACTACAGCTGCACCAACAACAGCCGCACCTACAACAGCAGCCTCTACTACTACTGCACCTACAACTGCCGTACCAACAACTACCGCACCAACAACTGCCGCACCTACAACTGCTGTACTTACAACTGCCGCACCAATAACAGCAGCACCAACGACAGCCGCATCCACAACTGCCGCACCAACAACTGCTGCACCAACAACTGCTGCACCAACAACAGCCGCACCTACAACTGCCGCACCTACAACTGCCACACCTACAACTGCGTCAACAACAACAGTGGCACCTACAACAGCATCACCTACATCAGCAGCACCAACGACAGCCGCACCAACAACAGCCGCACCTACAACTGCCGCACCTACAACTGCCGCACCAACAACTGCCACACCTACAACTGCGTCACCAACAACAGCGGCACCTACAACAGCCGCACCAACAACAGCCGCACCTACAACTGTTGCACCAACAACAGCAGCACCAACAACAGCAGCACCTACAACTGCCGCACCACCAACTGCCGCACCAACAACTACCGCACCTACAACTGACGCACCTACAACTGCTGCACCAACAACATCAGTACCAACGACAGCCGCACCTACAACTGCCGCACCAACAACTGCCGCACCTACTACTGCCGCACCTACAACTGACTCACCAACAACAGCAACCCCTACTACAGCTGCACCAACAACAGCAGCACCAACAACAGCCGCACCTACAACAGCAGCCTCTACTACTGCTGCACTTACAACTGCCGTACCAACAACTACCGCACCAACAACTGCCGCACCTACAACGGCTGCACCAACAACAGCAGCACCAACAACAGCCGCACCTACAACTGCCGCACCTACAACAGCAGCCCCTGCTACTGCTGCACCTACAACTGCCGTACCTACAACTGCCGCACCAACAACTGCCGCACCAACAACAGCCGCACCTACCACAGCCGCACCAACGACAGCAGCAACGACAGCCGCACCTACAACTGCCGCACCAACAACTTCCGCACCAACAACAGCCGCAACTACCACAGCCGCACCAACGACAGCAGCAACAACAGCCGCACCTACAACTGCCGCACCAACAACTGCCGCACCAACAACTGCCGCACCAACAACTACCGCACCAACAACTGCCGCACCAACAACAGCAACCCCTACTACAGCTGCACCAACAACAGCCGCACCTACAACAGCAGCCTCTACTACTGCTGCACCTACAACTGCCGTACCAACAACTACCGCACCAACAACTGCTGTACCTACAACTGCCGCACCAACAACAGCAGCACCAACGACAGCCGCATCCACAACTGCCGCACCAACAACAGCAGCACCAACAACAGCCGCACCTACAACTGCCGCACCTACCACTGCCGCACCAACAACTGCCACACCTACAACAGCAGCGTCTACTACTGCTGCACCTACAACTGCCGCACCAACAACTGCCGCACCAACAACTACCGCACCAACAACTGCCCCACCTACAACTGACGCACCTACAACTGCTGCACCAACAACAGCAGTACCAACGACAGCCACACCTACAACTGCCGCACCTACTACTGCCGCACCTACAACTGCCGCACCAACAACAGCAACCCCTACTACAGCTGCACCAACAACAGCAGCACCAACAACAGCCGCACCTACAACAGCAGCCTCTACTACTAATGCACCTACAACTGCCGTACCAACAACTACCGCACCAACAGCTGCCGCACCTACAACTGCCGCACCAACAACAGCAGCACCAACAACAGCCGCACCTACAACAGCAGCCCCTACTACTGCTGCACCTACAACTGCCGCACCTACAACTGCCGCGCCAACAACTGCCGCACCAACAACAGCCGCACCTACAACAGCCGCACCAACGACAGCAGCAACAACAGCCGCACCTACAACTGCCGCACCAACAACTTCCGCACCAACAACAGCCGCACCTACAACAGCAGCACCAACGACAGCCGCATCCACAACTGCTTCACCAACAACTGCTGCACCAACAACAGCAGCACCAACAACAGCCGCACCTACAACTGCCGCACCTACAACTGCCGCACCTACAACTGCCACACCTACAACTGCGTCAACAACAACAGCGGCACCTACAACAGCCGCACCTACATCAGCAGCACCAACGACAGCCGCACCAACAACAGCCGCACCTACAACTGCCGCACCTACAACTGCCGCACCAACAACAGCAGCACCAACGACAGCCGCATCCACAACTGCTTCACCAACAACTGCTGCACCAACAACAGCAGCACCAACAACAGCCGCACCTACAACTGCCGCACCTACAACTGCCGCACCAACAACTGCGACACCTACAACAGCAGCCTCTACTACTGCTGCACCTACAACTGCCGCACCAACAACTGCCGCACCAACAACTACCGCACCAACAACTGCCCCACCTACAACTGACGCACCTACAACTGCTGCACCAACAACAGCAGTACCAACGACAGCCGCACCTACAACTGCCACACCTACAACAGCAACACCTACATCAGCAGCACCAACGACAGCCGCACCAACAACAGCCGCACCTACAACTGCCGCACCTACAACTGCCGCAACTACAACTGCCGCACCAACAACTGCCACACCTACAACTGCATCACCAACAACAGCCGCACCAACAACTGCTGCACCAACAACAGCAGCACCAACAACAGCCGCACCTACAACAGCAGCCCCTACTACTGCTGCACCTACAACTGCCGCACCTACAACTGCCGCACCAACAACTTCCGCACCAACAACTGCCGCACCAACAACAGCCGCACCTACAACAGCCGCACCAACGACAGCAGCAACGACAGCCGCACCTACAACTGCCGCACCAACAACTTCCGCACCAACAACAGCCGCACCTACAACAGCAGCACCAACGACAGCCGCATCCACAACTGCCGCACCAACAACTGCTGCACCAACAACAGCAGCACCAACAACAGCCGCACCTACAACTGCCACACCTACAACTGCGTCAACAACAACAGCGGCACCTACAACAGCAGAACCTACATCAGCAGCACCAACGACAGCCGCACCAACAACTGCCACACCTACAACTGCGTCACCAACAACAGCGGCACCTACAACAGCCGCACCAACAACAGCCGCACCTACAACTGTTGCACCAACAACAGCAGCACCAACAACAGCAGCACCTACAACTGCCGCACCAACAACTGCCGCACCAACAACTACCGCACCAAACACTGCCCCACCTACAACTGACGCACCTACAACTGCTGCACCAACAACATCAGTACCAACGACAGCCGCACCTACAACTGCCGCACCTACAACTGCCGCACCTACAACTGCCACACCTACAACAGCAGCCTCTACTACTGCTGCACCTACAACTGCCGCACCAACAACTGCCGCACCAACAACTACCGCACCAACAACTGCCCCACCTACAACTGACGCACCTACAACTGCTGCACCAACAACAGCAGTACCAACGACAGCCGCACCTACAACTGCCACACCTACAACAGCAACACCTACATCAGCAGCACCAACGACAGCCGCACCAACAACAGCCGCACCTACAATTGCCACACCTACAACTGCCGCACCTACAACTGCCGCACCAACAACTGCCACACCTACAACTGCATCACCAACAACAGCGGCACCTACAACTGTTGCACCAACAACAGCAGGACCAACAACAGCAGCACCTACAACTGCCGCACCAACAACTGCCACACCAACA
This sequence comes from Etheostoma nigrum, assembly GCA_029931835.1. NCBI lineage: Eukaryota > Metazoa > Chordata > Actinopteri > Perciformes > Percidae > Etheostoma > Etheostoma nigrum. The sequence goes on from JAQOOF010000127.1 coordinate 18,336, forward strand.
TCTACCGCACCAACAACTGCCCCACCTACAACTGCCACACCTACAACAGCAGCCTCTACTACTGCTGCACCTACAACTGCCGCACCAACAACTGCCGCACCAACAACTACCGCACCAACAACTGCCCCACCTACAACTGACGCACCTACAACTGCTGCACCAACAACAGCAGTACCAACGACAGCCGCACCTACAACTGCCACACCTACAACAGCAGCACCTACATCAGCAGCACCAACGACAGCCGCACCAACAACAGCCGCACCTACAATTGCCACACCTACAACTGCCGCACCTACAACTGCCGCACCAAAAACTGCCACACCTACAACTGCATCACCAACAACAGCGGCACCTACAACTGTTGCACCAACAACAGCAGGACCAACAACAGCAGCACCTACAACTGCCGCACCAACAACTGCCACACCAACATCTACCGCACCAACAACTGCCCCACCTACAACTGACGCACCTACAACTACTGCACCAACAACAGCAGTACCAACGACAGCCGCACCTACAACTGCCGCACCAACAACTGCCGCACCTACAACTGCCGCACCTGCTACTGACGCACCTACAACTGCCGCACCAACAACAGCAACCCCTACTACAGCTGCACCAACAACAGCAGCACCAACAACAGCCGCACTTACAACAGCCGTACCAACAACTACCGCACCAACAGCTGCCGCACCTACAACTGCCGCACCAACAACAGCAGCACCAACAACTGCTGCACCAACAACAGCAGCACCAACAACAGCCGCACCTACAACAGCAGCCCCTACTACTGCTGCACCTACAACTGCCGCACCTACAACTGCCGCACCAACAACTGCCGCACCAACAACAGCCGCACCTACAACTGCCGCACCAACAACTTCCGCACCAACAAAAGCCGCACCTACAACAGCAGCACCAACGACAGCCGCATCCACAACTGCCGCACCAACAACTGCTGCACCAACAACAGCAGCACCAACAACAGCCGCACCTACAACTGCCACACCTACAACTGCGTCAACAACAACAGCGGCACCTACAACAGCAGCACCTACATCAGCAGCACCAACGACAGCCGCACCAACAACTGCCACACCTACAACTGCGTCACCAACAACAGCGGCACCTACAACAGCCGCACCAACAACAGCAGCACCTACAACTGCCGCACCAACAACTGCCGCACCAACAACTACCGCACCAACAACTGCCCCACCTACAACTGACGCACCTACAACTGCTGCACCAACAACATCAGTACCAACGACAGCCGCACCTACAACTGCCGCACCAACAACTGCCGCACCTACAACTGCCGCACCTACAACTGACTCACCAACAACAGCAACCCCTACTACAGCTGCACCACCAACAGCAGCACCAACAACAGCCGCACCTACAACAGCAGCCTCTACTACTGCTGCACTTACAACTGCCGTACCAACAACTGCCGCACCAACAACTACCGCACCAATAACTGCCCCACCTACAACTGACGCACCTACAACTGCTGCACCAACAACAGCAGCACCAACGACAGCCGCACCTACAACTGACGCACCAACAACTGCCGCACCTACAACTGCCGCACCAACAACAGCAACCCCTACTACAGCTGCACCAACAACAGCAGCACCAACAACAGCCGCACCTACAACAGCAGCCTCTACTACTGCTGCACCTACAACTGCCGTACCAACAACTACCACACCAACAACTGCCGCACCTACAACTGCTGCACCTACAACTGCCGCACCAACAACAGCAGCACCAACAACTACCGCACCAACAACTGCCGCACCTACAACTACCGCACCAACAACTGCCCCACCTACAACTGACTTACCTACAACTACTGCACCAACAACAGCAGTACCAACGACAGCCGCACCTACAACTGCCGCACCAACAACTGCCGCACCTACAACTGCCGCACCTACTACTGCCGCACCTACAACTGCCGCACCAACAACAGCAACCCCTACTACAGCTGCACCAACAACAGCAGCACCAACAACAGCCGCACCTACAACAGCAGCCTCTACTACTGCCGCACCTACAACTGCCGTACCAACAACTACCGCACCAACAGCTGCCGCACCTACAACTGCCGCACCAACAACAGCAGCACCAACAACAGCCGCACCTACAACAGCAGCCCCTACTACTGCTGCACCTACAACTGCCGCACCTACAACTGCCGCACCAACAACTGCCGCACCAACAACAGCCGCACCTACAACAGCCGCACCAACGACAGCAGCAACGACAGCCGCACCTACAACTGCCGCACCAACAACTTCCGCACCAACAACAGCCGCACCTACAACAGCAGCACCAACGACAGCCGCATCCACAACTGCCGCACCAACAACTGCTGCACCTACATCAGCAGCACCAACGACAGCCGCACCAACAACAGCCGCACCTACAACTGCCGCACCTACAACTGCCGCACCAACAACAGCAGCACCAATGACAGCCGCATCCACAACTGCTTCACCAACAACTGCTGCACCAACAACTGCATCACCAACAACAGCGGCACCTACAACTGTTGCACCAACAACAGCAGGACCAACAACAGCAGCACCTACAACTGCCGCACCAACAACTGCCACACCAACATCTACCGCACCAACAACTGCCCCACCTACAACTGACGCACCTACAACTACTGCACCAACAACAGCAGTACCAACGACAGCCGCACCTACAACTGCCGCACCAACAACTGCCGCACCTACAACTGCCGCACCTGCTACTGACGCACCTACAACTGCCGCACCAACAACAGCAACCCCTACTACAGCTGCACCAACAACAGCAGCACCAACAACAGCCGCACTTACAACAGCCGTACCAACAACTACCGCACCAACAGCTGCCGCACCTACAACTGCCGCACCAACAACAGCAGCACCAACAACTGCTGCACCAACAACAGCAGCACCAACAACAGCCGCACCTACAACAGCAGCCCCTACTACTGCTGCACCTACAACTGCCGCACCTACAACTGCCGCACCAACAACTGCCGCACCAACAACAGCCGCACCTACAACTGCCGCACCAACAACTTCCGCACCAACAACAGCCGCACCTACAACAGCAGCACCAACGACAGCCGCATCCACAACTGCCGCACCAACAACTGCTGCACCAACAACAGCAGCACCAACAACAGCCGCACCTACAACTGCCACACCTACAACTGCGTCAACAACAACAGCGGCACCTACAACAGCAGCACCTACATCAGCAGCACCAACGACAGCCGCACCAACAACTGCCACACCTACAACTGCGTCACCAACAACAGCGGCACCTACAACAGCCGCACCAACAACAGCAGCACCTACAACTGCCGCACCAACAACTGCCGCACCAACAACTACCGCACCAACAACTGCCCCACCTACAACTGACGCACCTACAACTGCTGCACCAACAACATCAGTACCAACGACAGCCGCACCTACAACTGCCGCACCAACAACTGCCGCACCTACAACTGCCGCACCTACAACTGACTCACCAACAACAGCAACCCCTACTACAGCTGCACCACCAACAGCAGCACCAACAACAGCCGCACCTACAACAGCAGCCTCTACTACTGCTGCACTTACAACTGCCGTACCAACAACTGCCGCACCAACAACTACCGCACCAATAACTGCCCCACCTACAACTGACGCACCTACAACTGCTGCACCAACAACAGCAGCACCAACGACAGCCGCACCTACAACTGACGCACCAACAACTGCCGCACCTACAACTGCCGCACCAACAACAGCAACCCCTACTACAGCTGCACCAACAACAGCAGCACCAACAACAGCCGCACCTACAACAGCAGCCTCTACTACTGCTGCACCTACAACTGCCGTACCAACAACTACCACACCAACAACTGCCGCACCTACAACTGCTGCACCTACAACTGCCGCACCAACAACAGCAGCACCAACAACTACCGCACCAACAACTGCCGCACCTACAACTACCGCACCAACAACTGCCCCACCTACAACTGACTTACCTACAACTACTGCACCAACAACAGCAGTACCAACGACAGCCGCACCTACAACTGCCGCACCAACAACTGCCGCACCTACAACTGCCGCACCTACTACTGCCGCACCTACAACTGCCGCACCAACAACAGCAACCCCTACTACAGCTGCACCAACAACAGCAGCACCAACAACAGCCGCACCTACAACAGCAGCCTCTACTACTGCCGCACCTACAACTGCCGTACCAACAACTACCGCACCAACAGCTGCCGCACCTACAACTGCCGCACCAACAACAGCAGCACCAACAACAGCCGCACCAACAACAGCAACCCCTACTACAGCTGCACCACCAACAGCAGCACCAACAACAGCCGCACCTACAACAGCAGCCTCTACTACTGCTGCACTTACAACTGCCGTACCAACAACTGCCGCACCAACAACAACCGCACCAATAACTGCCCCACCTACAACTGACGCACCTACAACTGCTGCACCAACAACAGCAGCACCAACGACAGCCGCACCTACAACTGACGCACCAACAACTGCCGCACCTACAACTGCCGCACCAACAACAGCAACCCCTACTACAGCTGCACCAACAACAGCAGCACCAACAACAGCCGCACCTACAACAGCAGCCTCTACTACTGCTGCACCTACAACTGCCGTACCAACAACTACCACACCAACAACTGCCGCACCTACAACTGCTGCACCTACAACTGCCGCACCAACAACAGCAGCACCAACAACTACCGCACCAACAACTGCCGCACCTACAACTACCGCACCAACAACTGCCCCACCTACAACTGACTTACCTACAACTACTGCACCAACAACAGCAGTACCAACGACAGCCGCACCTACAACTGCCGCACCAACAACTGCCGCACCTACAACTGCCGCACCTACTACTGCCGCACCTACAACTGCCGCACCAACAACAGCAACCCCTACTACAGCTGCACCAACAACAGCAGCACCAACAACAGCCGCACCTACAACAGCAGCCTCTACTACTGCCGCACCTACAACTGCCGTACCAACAACTACCGCACCAACAGCTGCCGTACCTACAACTGCCGCACCAACAACAGCAGCACCAACAACAGCCGCACCTACAACAGCAGCCCCTACTACTGCTGCACCTACAACTGCCGCACCTACAACTGCCGCACCAACAACTGCCGCACCAACAACAGCCGCACCTACAACAGCCGCACCAACGACAGCAGCAACGACAGCCGCACCTACAACTGCCGCACCAACAACTTCCGCACCAACAACAGCCGCACCTACAACAGCAGCACCAACGACAGCCGCATCCACAACTGCCGCACCAACAACTGCTGCACCTACATCAGCAGCACCAACGACAGCCGCACCAACAACAGCCGCACCTACAACTGCCGCACCTACAACTGCCGCACCAACAACAGCAGCACCAATGACAGCCGCATCCACAACTGCTTCACCAACAACTGCTGCACCAACAACAGCAGCACCAACAACAGCCGCACCTACAACTGCCGCACCTACAACTGCCGCACCTACAACTGCCGCACCAACAACTGCCACACCTACAACAGCAGCCTCTACTACTGCTGCACCTACAACTGCCGCACCAACAACTGCCGCACCAACAACTACTGCACCAACAACTGCCCCACCTACAACTGACGCACCTACAACTGCTGCACCAACAACAGCAGTACCAACGACAGCCGCACCTACAACTGCCACACCTACAACAGCAGCACCTACATCAGCAGCACCAACGACAGCCGCACCAACAAGAGCCGCACCTACAACTGCCGCACCTACAACTGCCGCACCTACAACTGCCGCACCAACAACTGCCACACCTACAACTGCATCACCAACAACAGCGGCACCTACAACAGCCGCACCAACAACAGCCGCACCTACAACTGTTGCACCAACAACAGCAGGACCAACAACAGCAGCAGCTACAACTGCCGCACCAACAACTACCGCACCTACAACTGACGCACCTACAACTACTGCACCAACAACAGCAGTACCAATGACAGCCGCACCTACAACTGCCGCACCAACAACTGCCGCACCTACAACTGCCGCACCTACAACTGCCGCACCAACAACAGCAACCCCTACTACAGCTGCACCAACAACAGCAGCACCAACAACAGCCGCACCTACAACAGCAGCCTCTACTACTGCTGCACCTACAACTGCCGTACCAACAACTACCGCACCAACAGCTGCCGCACCTACAACTGCCGCACCAACAACAGCAGCACCAAAAACAGCCGCACCCACAACTGCCGCACCAACAACTGCTGCACCAACAACAGCAGCACCAACAACAGCCGCACCTACAACAGCAGCCCCTACTACTGCTGCACCTACAACTGCCGCACCTACAACTGCCGCACCAACAACTGCCGCACCAACAACTGCCGCACCAACAACAGCCGCACCTACAACAGCCGCACCAACGACAGCAGCAACGACAGCCGCACCTACAACTGCCGCACCAACAACTTCCGCACCAACAACAGCCGCACCTACAACAGCAGCACCAACGACAGCCGCATCCACAACTGCCGCACCAACAACTGCTGCACCAACAACAGCAGCACCAACAACAGCCACACCTACAACTGCCACACCTACAACTGCGTCAACAACAACAGCGGCACCTACAACAGCAGAACCTACATCAGCAGCACCAACGACAGCCGCACCAACAACTGCCACACCTACAACTGCGTCACCAACAACAGTGGCACCTACAACAGCCGCACCAACAACAGCCGCACCTACAACTGTTGCACCAACAACAGCAGCACCAACAACCGCAGCACCTACAACTGCCGCACCAACAACTGCCGCACCAACAACTACCGCACCAACAACTGCCCCACCTACAACTGACGCACCTACAACTGCTGCACCAACAACATCAGTACCAACGACAGCCGCACCTACAACTGCCGCACCAACAACTGCCGCACCTACAACTGCCGCACCTACAACTGCCACACCTACAACAGCAGCCTCTACTACTGCTGCACCTACAACTGCCGCACCAACAACTGCCGCACCAACAACTACCGCACCAACAACTGCCCCACCTACAACTGACGCACCTACAACTGCTGCACCAACAACAGCAGTACCAACGACAGCCGCACCTACAACTGCCACACCTACAACAGCAGCACCTACATCAGCAGCACCAACGACAGCCGCACCAACAACAGCCGCACCTACAATTGCCACACCTACAACTGCCGCACCTACAACTGCCGCACCAACAACTGCCACACCTACAACTGCATCACCAACAACAGCGGCACCTACAACTGTTGCACCAACAACAATAGGACCAACAACAGCAGCACCTACAACTGCCGCACCAACAACTGCCACACCAACAACTACCGCACCAACAACTGCCCCACCTACAACTGACGCACCTACAACTACTGCACCAACAACAGCAGTACCAACAACAGCCGCACCTACAACTGCCGCACCAACAACTGCCGCACCTACAACTGCCGCACCTACTACTGCCGCACCTACAACTGCCGCACCAACAACAGCAACCCCTACTACAGCTGCACCAACAACAGCAGCACCAACAACAGCCGCACTTACAACAGCCGTACCAACAACTACCGCACCAACAGCTGCCGCACCTACAACTGCTGCACCAACAACAGCAGCACCAACAACAGCCGCACCTACAACAGCAGCCCCCACTACTGCTGCACCTACAACTGCCGCACCTACAACTGCCGCACCAACAACTGCCGCACCAACAACAGCCGCACCTACAACAGCCGCACCAACGACAGCAGCAACGACAGCCGCACCTACAACTGCCGCACCAACAACTTCCGCACCAACAACAGCCGCACCTACAACAGCAGCACCAACGACAGCCGCATCCACAACTGCCGCACCAACAACTGCTGCACCAACAACAGCAGCACCAACAACAGCCGCACCTACAACTGCCACACCTACAACTGCGTCAACAACAACAGCGGCACCAACGACAGCCGCACCAACAATTGCCACACCTACAACTGCGTCACCAACAACAGCGGCACCTACAACAGCCGCACCAACAACAGCCGCACCTACAACTGTTGCACCAACAACAGCAGCACAAACAACAGCAGCACCTACAACTGCCGCACCAACAACTGCCGCACCAACAACTACCGCACCAACAACTGCCCCACCTACAACTGACGCACCTACAACTGCTGCACCAACAACATCAGTACCAACGACAGCCGCACCTACAACTGCCGCACCAACAACTGCCGCACCTACAACTGCCGCACCTACAACTGCCACACCTACAACAGCAGCCTCTACTACTGCTGCACCTACAACTGCCGCACCGACAACTGCCGCACCAACAACTACCGCACCAACAACTGCCCCACCTACAACTGACGCACCTACAACTGCTGCACCAACAACAGCAGTACCAACGACAGCCGCACCTACAACTGCCACACCTACAACAGCAGCACCTACATCAGCAGCACCAACGACAGCCGCACCAACAACAGCCGCACCTACAATTGCCACACCTACAACTGCCGCACCTACAACTGCCGCACCAACAACTGCCACACCTACAACTGCATCACCAACAACAGCGGCACCTACAACTGTTGCACCAACAACAGCAGGACCAACAACAGCAGCACCTACAACTGCCGCACCAACAACTGCCACACCAACAACTACCGCACCAACAACTGCCCCACCTACAACTGACGCACCTACAACTACTGCACCAACAACAGCAGTACCAACGACAGCCGCACCTACAACTGCCGCACCAACAACTGCCGCACCTACAACTGGCGCACCTGCTACTGCCGCACCTACAACTGCCGCACCAACAACAGCAACCCCTACTACAGCTGCACCAACAACAGCAGCACCAACAACAGCCGCACTTACAACAGCCGTACCAACAACTACCGCACCAACAGCTGCCGCACCTACAACTGCCGCACCAACAACAGCAGCACCAACGACAGCCGCACCCACAACTGCCGCACCAACAACTGCTGCACCAACAACAGCAGCACCAACAACAGCCGCACCTACAACAGCAGCCCCTACTACTGCTGCACCTACAACTGCCGCACCTACAACTGCCGCACCAACAACTGCCGCACCAACAACAGCAGCACCAACAACAGCCGCACTTACAACAGCCGTACCAACAACTAGCGCACCAACAGCTGCCGCACCTACAACTGCTGCACCAACAACAGCAGCACCAACAACAGCCGCACCTACAACAGCAGCCCCTACTACTGCTGCACCTACAACTGCCGCACCTACAACTGCCGCACCAACAACTGCCGCACCAACAACTGCCGAACCAACAACAGCCGCACCTACAACAGCCGCACCAACGACAGCAGCAACGACAGCCGCACCTACAACTGCCGCACCAACAACTTCCGCACCAACAACAGCCGCACCTACAACAGCAGCACCAACGACAGCCGCATCCACAACTGCCGCACCAACAACTGCTGCACCAACGACAGCCGCACCAACAACAGCCGCACCTACAATTGCCACACCTACAACTGCCGCACCTACAACTGCCGCACCAACAACTGCCACACCTACAACTGCATCACCAACAACAGCAGCACCAACAACACCAGCACCTACAACTGCCGCACCAACAACTGCCGCACCAACAACTACCGCACCAACAACTAACCCACCAACAACTGACGCACCTACAACTGCTGCACCAACAACATCAGTACCAACGACAGCCGCACCTACAACTGCCGCACCAACAACTGCCGCACCTACAACTGCCACACCTACAACTGCCACACCTACAACAGCAGCCTCTACTACTGCTGCACCTACAACTGCCGCACCAACAACTGCCGCACCAACAACTACCGCACCAACAACTGCCCCACCTACAACTGACGCACCTACAACTGCTGCACCAACAACAGCAGTACCAACGACAGCCGCACCTACAACTGCCACACCTACAACAGCAGCACCTACATCAGCAGCACCAACGACAGCCGCACCAACAACAGCCGCACCTACAATTGCCACACCTACAACTGCCGCACCTACAACTGCCGCACCAACAACTGCCACACCTACAACTGCATCACCAACAACAGCGGCACCTACAACTGTTGCACCAACAACAGCAGGACCAACAACAGCAGCACCTACAACTGCCGCACCAACAACTGCCACACCAACAACTACCGCACCAACAACTGCCCCACCTACAACTGACGCACCTACAACTACTGCACCAACAACAGCAGTACCAACGACAGCTGCACCTACAACTGCCGCACCAACAACTGCCGCACCTGCTACTGCCGCACCTACAACTGCCGCACCAACAACAGCAACCCCTACTACAGCTGCACCAACAACAGCAGCACCAACAACAGCCGCACTTACAACAGCCGTACCAACAACTACCGCACCAACAGCTGCCGCACCTACAACTGCCGCACCAACAACAGCAGCACCAACGACAGCCGCACCCACAACTGCCGCACCAACAACTGCTGCACCAACAACAGCAGCACCAACAACAGCCGCACCTACAACAGCAGCCCCTACTACTGCTGCACCTACAACTGCCGCACCTACAACTGCCGCACCAACAACTGCCGCACCAACAACAGCCGCACCTACAACTGCCGCACCAACAACTTCCGCACCAACAACAGCCGCACCTACAACAGCAGCACCAACGACAGCCGCATCCACAACTGCCGCACCAACAACTACTGCACCAACAACAGCAGCACCAATAACAGCCGCACCTACAACTGCCACACCTACAACTGCGTCAACAACAACAGCGGCACCTACAACAGCAGCACCTACATCAGCAGCACCAACGACAGCCGCACCAACAACTGCCACACCTACAACTGCGTCACCAACAACAGCGGCACCTACAACAGCCGCACCAACAACAGCAGCACCTACAACTGCCGCACCAACAACTGCCGCACCAACAACTACCGCACCAACAACTGCCCCACCTACAACTGACGCACCTACAACTGCTGCACCAACAACATCAGTACCAACGACAGCCGCACCTACAACTGCCGCACCAACAACTGCCGCACCTACAACTGCCGCACCTACAACTGACTCACCAACAACAGCAACCCCTACTACAGCTGCACCACCAACAGCAGCACCAACAACATCCGCACCTACAACAGCAGCCTCTACTACTGCTGCACTTACAACTGCCGTACCAACAACTGCCGCACCAACAACTACCGCACCAATAACTGCCCCACCTACAACTGACGCACCTACAACTGCTGCACCAACAACAGCAGCACCAACGACAGCCGCACCTACAACTGACGCACCAACAACTGCCGCACCTACAACTGCCGCACCAACAACAGCAACCCCTACTACAGCTGCACCAACAACAGCAGCACCAACAACAGCCGCACCTACAACAGCAGCCTCTACTACTGCTGCACCTACAACTGCCGTACCAACAACTACCACACCAACAACTGCCGCACCTACAACTGCTGCACCTACAACTGCCGCACCAACAACAGCAGCACCAACAACTACCGCACCAACAACTGCCGCACCTACAACTGCGACACCAACAACTGCCACACCAACAACTACCGCACCAACAACTGCCCCACCTACAACTGACGCACCTACAACTACTGCACCAACAACAGCAGTACCAACGACAGCCGCACCTACAACTGCCGCACCAACAACTGCCGCACCTACAACTGCCGCACCTACTACTGCCGCACCTACAACTGCCGCACCAACAACAGCTACCCCTACTACAGCTGCACCAACAACAGCAGCACCAACAACAGCCGCACCTACAACAGCAGCCTCTACTACTGCTGCACCTACAACTGCCGTACCAACAACTACCGCACCAACAGCTGCCGCACCTACAACTGCCGCACCAACAACAGCAGCACCAACAACAGCCGCACCTACAACAGCAGCCCCTACTACTGCTGCACCTACAACTGCCGCACCTACAACTGCCGCATTAACAACTGCCGCACCAACAACAGCCGCACCTACAACAGCCGCACCAACGACAGCAGCAACGACAGCCGCACCTACAACTGCCGCACCAACAACTTCCGCACCAACAACAGCCGCACCTACAACAGCAGCACCAACGACAGCCGCATCCAAAACTGCCGCACCAACAACTGCTGCACCAACAACAGCAGCACCAACAACAGCCGCACCTACAACTGCCGCACCTACAACTGCCACACCTACAACTGCGTCAACAACAACAGCGGCACCTACAACAGCCGCACCTACATCAGCAGCACCAACGACAGCCGCACCAACAACAGCCGCACCTACAACTGCCGCACCAACAACAGCAGCACCAACGACAGCCGCATCCACAACTGCTTCACCAACAACTGCTGCACCAACAACAGCAGCACCAACAACAGCCGCACCTACAACTGCCGCACCTACAACTGCCGCACCTACAACTGCCGCACCAACAACTGCCACACCTACAACAGCAGCCTCTACTACTGCTGCACCTACAACTGCCGCACCAACAACTGCCGCACCAACAACTACCGCACCAACAACTGCCCCACCTACAACTGACGCACCTCCAACTGCTGCACCAACAACAGCAGTACCAACGACAGCCGCACCTACAACTGCCACACCTACAACAGCAGCACCTACATCAGCAGCACCAACGACAGCCGCACCAACAACAGCCGCACCTACAACTGCCGCACCTACAACTGCCGCACCAACAACTGCCACACCTACAACTGCATCACCAACAACAGCGGCACCTACAACAGCCGCACCAACAACAGCCGCACCTACAACTGTTGCACCAACAACAGCAGGACCAACAACAGCAGCACCTACAACTGCCGCACCAACAACTACCGCACCAACAACTGCCCCACCTACAACTGACGCACCTACAACTACTGCACCAACAACAGCAGTACCAACGACAGCCGCACCTACAACTGCCGCACCAACAACTGCCGCACCTACAACTGCCGCACCTACTACTGCCGCACCTACAACTGCGTCACCAACAACAGCGGCACCTACAACAGCCGCACCAACAACAGCCGCACCTACAACTGTTGCACCAACAACAGCAGCACCAACAACAGCAGCACCTACAACTGCCGCACCAACAACTGCCGCACCAACAACTACCGCACCAACAACTGCCCCACCTACAACTGACGCACCTACAACTGCTGCACCAACAACATCAGTACCAACGACAGCCGCACCTACAACTGCCGCACCAACAACTGCCGCACCTACAACTGCCGCACCTACAACTGCCACACCTACAACAGCAGCCTCTACTACTGCTGCACCTACAACTGCCGCACCAACAACTGCCGCACCAACAACTACCGCACCAACAACTGCCCCACCTACAACTGACGCACCTACAACTGCTGCACCAACAACAGCAGTACCAACGACAGCCGCACCTACAACTGCCACACCTACAACAGCAGCACCTACATCAGCAGCACCAACGACAGCCGCACCAACAACAGCCGCACCTACAATTGCCACACCTACAACTGCCGCACCTACAACTGCCGCACCAACAACTGCCACACCTACAACTGCATCACCAACAACAGCGGCACCTACAACTGTTGCACCAACAACAGCAGGACCAACAACAGCAGCACCTACGACTGCCGCACCAACAACTGCCACACCAACAACTACCGCACCAACAACTGCCCCACCTACAACTGACGCACCTACAACTACTGCACCAACAACAGCAGTACCAACGACAGCCGCACCTACTACTGCCGCACCTACAACTGCCGCACCTACAACTGCCACACCTACAACTGCGTCAACAACAACAGCGGCACCTACAACAGCCGCACCTACATCAGCAGCACCAACGACAGCCGCACCAACAACAGCCGCACCTACAACTGCCGCACCTACAACTGCCACACCAACAACAGCAGCACCAACGACAGCCGCATCCACAACTGCCGCACCAACAACTGCTGCACCAACAACAGCAACACCAACAACAGCCGCACCTATAACTGCCGCACCTACAACTGCCGCACCTACAACTGCCGCACCAACAACTGCCACACCTACAACAGCAGCCTCTACTACTGCTGCACCTACAACTGCCGCACCAACAACTGCCGCACCAACAACTACCGCACCAACAACTGCCCCACCTACAACTGACTCACCAACAACAGCAACCCCTACTACAGCTGCACCAACAACAGCAGCACCAACAACAGCCGCACCTACAACAGCAGCCTCTACTACTGCTGCACTTACAACTGCCGTACCAACAACTACCGCACCAACAACTGCCGCACCTACAACTGCTGCACCTACAACTGCCGCACCAACAACAGCAGCACCAACGACAGCCGCACCCACAACTGCCGCACCAACAACTGTTGCACCAACAACAGCAGCACCAACAACAGCCGCACCTACAACTGCCGCACCAACAACAGCAGCACCAACGACAGCCGCACCCACAACTGCCGCACCAACAACTGCTGCACCAACAACAGCAGCACCAACAACAGCCGCACCTACAACTGCCGTACCTACAACTGCCGCACCAACAACTGCCGCACCAACAACTGCCGCACCAACAACAGCCGCACCTACCACAGCCGCACCAACGACAGCAGCAACGACAGCCGCACCTACAACTGCCGCACCAACAACTGCCGCACCAACAACTACCGCACCAACAACTGCCGCACCAACAACAGCAACCCCTACTACAGCTGCACCAACAACAGCCGCACCTACAACAGCAGCCTCTACTACTGCTGCACCTACAACTGCCGTACCAACAACTACCGCACCAACAACTGCTGTACCTACAACTGCCACACCAACAACAGCAGCACCAACGACAGCCGCACCAACAACAGCCGCACCTACAACTGCCGCACCAACAACAGCAGCACCAACGACAGCCGCATCCACAACTGCTTCACCAACAACTGCTGCACCAACAACAGCAGCACCAACAACAGCCGCACCTACAACTGCCGCACCTACAACTGCCGCACCTACAACTGCCGCACCAACAACTGCCACACCTACAACAGCAGCCTCTACTACTGCTGCACCTACAACTGCCGCACCAACAACTGCCGCACCAACAACTACCGCACCAACAACTGCCCCACCTACAACTGACGCACCTACAACTGCTGCACCAACAACAGCAGTACCAACGACAGCCGCACCTACAACTGCCACACCTACAACAGCAGCACCTACATCAGCAACACCAACGACAGCCGCACCAACAACAGCAGCACCTACAACTGCCGCACCTACAACTGCCGCACCTACAACTGCCGCACCAACAACTGCCACACCTACATTTGCATCACCAACAACAGCGGCACCTACAACAGCCGCACCTACAACTGTTGCACCAACAACAGCAGGACCAACAACAGCAGCACCTACAAGTGCCGCACCAACAACTGCCGCACCAACAACTACCGCACCAACAACTGCCCCACCTACAACTGACGCACCTACAACTACTGCACCAACAACAGCAGTACCAACGACAGCCGCACCTACAACTGCCGCACCAACAACTGCCGCACCAACAACTGCCGCACCTACAACTGCCTCACCTACTACTGCCGCACCTACAACTGCCGCACCAACAACAGCAACCCCTACTACAGCTGCACCAACAACAGCAGCACCAACAACAGCCGCACCTACAACAGCAGCCTCTACTACTGCTGCACCTACAACTGCCGTACCAACAACTACCACACCAACAGCTGCCACACCTACAACTGCCGCCCCAACAACAGCAGCACCAACGACAGCCGCACCCACAACTGCCGCACCAACAACTGCTGCACCAACAACAGCAGCACCAACAACAGCCGCACCTACAACAGCAGCCCCTACTACTGCTGCACCTACAACTGCCGCACCTACAACTGCCGCACCAACAACTGCCGCACCAACAACTACCGCACCAACAACTGCCCCACCTACAACTGACGCACCTACAACTGCTGCACCAACAACATCAGTACCAACGACAGCCGCACCTACAACTGCCGCACCAACAACTGCCGCACCTACAACTGCCGCACCTACAACTGACTCACCAACAACAGCAACCCCTACTACAGCTGCACCAACAACAGCAGCACCAACAACAGCCGCACCTACAACAGCAGCCTCTACTACTGCTGCACTTACAACTGCCGTACCAACAACTACCGCACCAACAACTGCCGCACCTACAACTGCCGCACCTACAACTGCCACACCTACAACTGCGTCAACAACAACAGCGGCACCTACAACAGCCGCACCTACATCAGCAGCACCAACGACAGCCGCACCAACAACAGCCGCACCTACAACTGCCGCACCAACAACAGCAGCACCAACGACAGCCGCATCCACAACTGCTTCACCAACAACTGCTGCACCAACAACAGCAGCACCAACAACAGCCGCACCTACAACTGCCGCACCTACAACTGCCGCACCAACAACTGCCACACCTACAACAGCAGCCTCTACTACTGCTGCACCTACAACTGCCGCACCAACAACTGCCGCACCAACAACTACCGCACCAACAACTGCCCCACCTACAACTGACGCACCTCCAACTGCTGCACCAACAACAGCAGTACCAACGACAGCCGCACCTACAACTGCCACACCTACAACAGCAGCACCTACATCAGCAGCACCAACGACAGCCGCACCAACAACAGCCGCACCTACAACTGCCGCACCTACAACTGCCGCACCAACAACTGCCACACCTACAACTGCATCACCAACAACAGCGGCACCTACAACAGCCGCACCAACAACAGCCGCACCTACAACTGTTGCACCAACAACAGCAGGACCAACAACAGCAGCACCTACAACTGCCGCACCAACAACTACCGCACCAACAACTGCCCCACCTACAACTGACGCACCTACAACTACTGCACCAACAACAGCAGTACCAACGACAGCCGCACCTACAACTGCCGCACCAACAACTGCCGCACCTACAACTGCCGCACCTACTACTGCCGCACCTACAACTGCGTCACCAACAACAGCGGCACCTACAACAGCCGCACAAACAACAGCCGCACCTACAACTGTTGCACCAACAACAGCAGCACCAACAACAGCAGCACCTACAACTGCCGCACCAACAACTGCCGCACCAACAACTACCGCACCAACAACTGCCCCACCTACAACTGACGCACCTACAACTGCTGCACCAACAACATCAGTACCAACGACAGCCGCACCTACAACTGCCGCACCAACAACTGCCGCACCTACAACTGCCGCACCTACAACTGCCACACCTACAACAGCAGCCTCTACTACTGCTGCACCTACAACTGCCGCACCAACAACTGCCGCACC
This sequence comes from Etheostoma nigrum, assembly GCA_029931835.1. Taxonomy (NCBI): domain Eukaryota; kingdom Metazoa; phylum Chordata; class Actinopteri; order Perciformes; family Percidae; genus Etheostoma; species Etheostoma nigrum. The sequence goes on from JAQOOF010000127.1 coordinate 35,936, forward strand.
AACAACTACCGCACCAACAACTGCCCCACCTACAACTGACGCACCTACAACTGCTGCACCAACAACAGCAGTACCAACGACAGCCGCACCTACAACTGCCACACCTACAACAGCAGCACCTACATCAGCAGCACCAACGACAGCCGCACCAACAACAGCCGCACCTACAATTGCCACACCTACAACTGCCGCACCTACAACTGCCGCACCAACAACTGCCACACCTACAACTGCATCACCAACAACAGCGGCACCTACAACTGTTGCACCAACAACAGCAGGACCAACAACAGCAGCACCTACGACTGCCGCACCAACAACTGCCACACCAACAACTACCGCACCAACAACTGCCCCACCTACAACTGACGCACCTACAACTACTGCACCAACAACAGCAGTACCAACGACAGCCGCACCTACTACTGCCGCACCTACAACTGCCGCACCTACAACTGCCACACCTACAACTGCGTCAACAACAACAGCGGCACCTACAACAGCCGCACCTACATCAGCAGCACCAACGACAGCCGCACCAACAACAGCCGCACCTACAACTGCCGCACCTACAACTGCCACACCAACAACAGCAGCACCAACGACAGCCGCATCCACAACTGCCGCACCAACAACTGCTGCACCAACAACAGCAGCACCAACAACAGCCGCACCTATAACTGCCGCACCTACAACTGCCGCACCAACAACTGCCACACCTACAACAGCAGCCTCTACTACTGCTGCACCTACAACTGCCGCACCAACAACTGCCGCACCAACAACTACCGCACCAACAACTGCCCCACCTACAACTGACTCACCAACAACAGCAACCCCTACTACAGCTGCACCAACAACAGCAGCACCAACAACAGCCGCACCTACAACAGCAGCCTCTACTACTGCTGCACTTACAACTGCCGTACCAACAACTACCGCACCAACAACTGCCGCACCTACAACTGCTGCACCTACAACTGCCGCACCAACAACAGCAGCACCAACGACAGCCGCACCCACAACTGCCGCACCAACAACTGTTGCACCAACAACAGCAGCACCAACAACAGCCGCACCTACAACTGCCGCACCAACAACAGCAGCACCAACGACAGCCGCACCCACAACTGCCGCACCAACAACTGCTGCACCAACAACAGCAGCACCAACAACAGCCGCACCTACAACTGCCGCACCTACAACAGCAGCCCCTACTACTGCTGCACCTACAACTGCCGTACCTACAACTGCCGCACCAACAACTGCCGCACCAACAACTGCCGCACCAACAACAGCCGCACCTACCACAGCCGCACCAACGACAGCAGCAACGACAGCCGCACCTACAACTGCCGCACCAACAACTGCCGCACCAACAACTACCGCACCAACAACTGCCGCACCAACAACAGCAACCCCTACTACAGCTGCACCAACAACAGCCGCACCTACAACAGCAGCCTCTACTACTGCTGCACCTACAACTGCCGTACCAACAACTACCGCACCAACAACTGCTGTACCTACAACTGCCACACCAACAACAGCAGCACCAACGACAGCCGCATCCACAACTGCCGCACCAACAACTGCTGCACCAACAACAGCAGCACCAACAACAGCCGCACCTACAACTGCCGCACCTACAACTGCCGCACCTACAACTGCCGCACCAACAACTGCCACACCTACAACAGCAGCCTCTACTACTGCTGCACCTACAACTGCCGCACCAACAACTGCCGCACCAACAACTACCGCACCAACAACTGCCCCACCTACAACTGACGCACCTACAACTGCTGCACCAACAACAGCAGTACCAACGACAGCCGCACCTACAACTGCCACACCTACAACAGCAGCACCTACATCAGCAACACCAACGACAGCCGCACCAACAACAGCAGCACCTACAACTGCCGCACCTACAACTGCCGCACCTACAACTGCCGCACCAACAACTGCCACACCTACAACTGCATCACCAACAACAGCGGCACCTACAACAGCCGCACCTACAACTGTTGCACCAACAACAGCAGGACCAACAACAGCAGCACCTACAAGTGCCGCACCAACAACTGCCGCACCAACAACTACCGCACCAACAACTGCCCCACCTACAACTGACGCACCTACAACTACTGCACCAACAACAGCAGTACCAACGACAGCCGCACCTACAACTGCCGCACCAACAACTGCCGCACCAACAACTGCCGCACCTACAACTGCCGCACCTACTACTGCCGCACCTACAACTGCCGCACCAACAACAGCAACCCCTACTACAGCTGCACCAACAACAGCAGCACCAACAACAGCCGCACCTACAACAGCAGCCTCTACTACTGCTGCACCTACAACTGCCGTACCAACAACTACCACACCAACAGCTGCCACACCTACAACTGCCGCCCCAACAACAGCAGCACCAACGACAGCCGCACCCACAACTGCCGCACCAACAACTGCTGCACCAACAACAGCAGCACCAACAACAGCCGCACCTACAACAGCAGCCCCTACTACTGCTGCACCTACAACTGCCGCACCTACAACTGCCGCACCAACAACTGCCGCACCAACAACTACCGCACCAACAACTGCCCCACCTACAACTGACGCACCTACAACTGCTGCACCAACAACATCAGTACCAACGACAGCCGCACCTACAACTGCCGCACCAACAACTGCCGCACCTACAACTGCCGCACCTACAACTGACTCACCAACAACAGCAACCCCTACTACAGCTGCACCAACAACAGCAGCACCAACAACAGCCGCACCTACAACAGCAGCCTCTACTACTGCTGCACTTACAACTGCCGTACCAACAACTACCGCACCAACAACTGCCGCACCTACAACTGCTGCACCTACAACTGCCGCACCAACAACAGCAGCACCAACGACAGCCGCACCCACAACTGCCGCACCAACAACTGTTGCACCAACAACAGCAGCACCAACAACAGCCGCACCTACAACTGCCGCACCAACAACAGCAGCACCAACGACAGCCGCACCCACAACTGCCGCACCAACAACTGCTGCACCAACAACAGCAGCACCAACAACAGCCGCACCTACAACTGCCGCACCTACAACAGCAGCCCCTACTACTGCTGCACCTACAACTGCCGTACCTACAACTGCCGCACCAACAACTGCCGCACCAACAACTGCCGCACCAACAACTACCGCACCAACAACTGCCGCACCAACAACAGCAACCCCTACTACAGCTGCACCAACAACAGCCGCACCTACAACAGCAGCCTCTACTACTGCTGCACCTACAACTGCCGTACCAACAACTACCGCACCAACAACTGCTGTACCTACAACTGCCACACCAACAACAGCAGCACCAACGACAGCCGCATCCACAACTGCCGCACCAACAACTGCTGCACCAACAACAGCAGCACCAACAACAGCCGCACCTACAACTGCCGCACCTACAACTGCCGCACCTACAACTGCCGCACCAACAACTGCCACACCTACAACAGCAGCCTCTACTACTGCTGCACCTACAACTGCCGCACCAACAACTGCCGCACCAACAACTACCGCACCAACAACTGCCCCACCTACAACTGACGCACCTACAACTACTGCACCAACAACAGCAGTACCAACGACAGCCGCACCTACAACTGCCGCACCAACAACTGCCGCACCTACAACTGCCGCACCTACTACTGCCGCACCTACAACTGCCGCACCAACAACAGCAACCCCTACTACAGCTGCACCAACAACAGCAGCACCAACAACAGCCGCACCTACAACAGCAGCCTCTACTACTGCTGCACCTACAACTGCCGTACCAACAACTACCGCACCAACAGCTGCCACACCTACAACTGCCGCCCCAACAACAGCAGCACCAACGACAGCCGCACCCACAACTGCCGCACCAACAACTGCTGCACCAACAACAGCAGCACCAACAACAGCCGCACCTACAACAGCAGCCCCTACTACTGCTGCACCTACAACTGCCGCACCTACAACTGCCGCACCAACAACTGCCGCACCAACAACAGCCGCACCTACAACAGCCGCACCAACGACAGCAGCAACGACAGCCGCACCTACAACTGCCGCACCAACAACTTCCGCACCAACAACAGCCGCACCTACAACAGCTGCAACTACCACAGCCGCACCAACGACAGCAGCAACAACGGATGCACATACAACTACCGCACCAACAACTGCCCCACCTACAACTGAAGCACCTACAACTGTTGCACCAACAACAGCAGCACCAACGACAGCCGCACCTACAACTGCCGCACCAACAACTGCCGCACCTACAACTGCCGCACCTACTACTGCCGCACCTACAACTGCCGCACCAACAACAGCAACCCCTACTACTGCTGCACCAACAACAGCATCACCAACAACAGCCACACCTACAACAGCAGCCTCTACTACTGCAACACCAACAACAGCAGCACCAACGACAGCCGCATCCACAACTGCCGCACCAACAACTGCTGCACCAACAACAGCAGCACCAACAACAGCCGCACCTACAACTGCCACACTTACAACTGCCGCACCTACAACTGCCGCATCTACAACTGCCGCACCAACAACTGCCACACCTACAACTGCGTCACCAACAACAGCGGCACCTACAACAGCCGCACCAACAACAGCCGCACCTACAACTGTTGCACCAACAACAGCAGCACCAACAACAGCTGCACCTACAACTGCTGCACCAACAATAGCGGCACCTACAACAGCCGCACCTATCACGGCAGCACCAACGACAGCAACCCCTACTACAGCTGCACCAACAAGAGCAGCACCAACAAAAGCCGCACCTACAACTGCTGCACCAACAACAGCAGCACCAACAACAGATGCACCTACAACTGCTGCACCAACAACAGCAGCACCAACAACAGCCGCACCTACAACTGCTACACCTACAACAGCAGCCCCTACTACTGCTGCACCTACAACTGCCGCATCTACAACTGTTGCACAGACAACGGCAGCACCTACAACTGCTGCACCTACAACTGCCGCACCAACAGCTGCCGCACCAACAACACCAACAGCTACGACAACTGCCGCACCAACAACTGCCGCACCAACAACAACAGCTACGACAGCAGCCCCTACTACTGCTGCACCTACAACTGCTGCACCAACAACTGCCACACCTACAACTGCCTCACCAACAACAGCGACACCTACAACAGCCGCACCTACCACAGCAGCACCAACAACAGCAGCACCAACAATTGCCGCACCTACAACTGCCTTACAAACAACTACCGCACCAACAACTGCCGCACCTACAACTGCCGCACCAACAACAGCAGCACCAACAACAGCCGCATCCACAACTGCCGCACCTACAACACCAGCCCCTACTACTGCTGCACCTACAACTGCCGCACCTACAACAGCAGCCCCTACTACTGCTGCACCTACAACTGCCGCACCTACAACAGCCGCACCTACAACTACTGCACCTACTGCACCATCAACAACTGCAAGACCATCAACACCAGCACCGACGACAGCTGCAGCTACCACACCAGCACCTACAACTGCAGCACCAACAACGGCAGCACCAACAACAGCAGCACCTACGACAGCAGAACCTACAAAAGCAGCACCAACTTCACCAGCCCCTACAACTGCCGCATCTACAACTGCCTCATCTACAACTACTGCACAGACAACGGCAGCACCAACAACTGCCGCACCTACAACAGCAGCCCCTACTACTGCTGCACCTACAACTGCCGCACCAACAACTGCCGCACCAACAACTACCCCACCTACAACTGACGCACCTACAACTGCTGCACCAACAACAGCAGTACCAACGACAGCCGCACCTACAACTGCCACACCTACAACAGCAGCACCTACATCAGCAGCACCAACGACAGCCGCACCAACAGCTGCCGCACCTACAACTGCCGCACCAACAACAGCAGCACCAACGACAGCCGCACCCACAACTGCCGCACCAACAACTGCTGCACCAACAACAGCAGCACCAACAACAGCCGCACCTACAACAGCAGCCCCTACTACTGCTGCACCTAGAACTGCCGCACCTACAACTGCCGCACCAACAACTGCCGCACCAACAACAGCCGCACCTACAACAGCCGCACCAACGACAGCAGCAATGACAGCCGCACCTACAACTGCCGCAGCAACAACTTCCGCACCAACAACAGCCGCACCTACAACAGCCGCAACTACCACAGCCGCACCAACGACAGCAGCAACAACAGCCGCACCTACAACTGCCGCACCAACAACTGCCGCACCAACAACTACCGCACCAACAACTGCCCCACCTACAACTGACGCACCTACAACTGTTGCACCAACAACAGCAGCACCAACGACAGCCGCACCTACAACTGCCGCACCAACAACTGCCGCACCTACAACTGCCGCACCTACTACTGCCGCACCTACAACTGCCGCACCAACAACAGCATCACCAACAACATCCGCACCTACAACAGCAGCCTCTAGTACTGCCACACCAACAACAGCAGCACCAACGACAGCCGCATCCACAACTGCCGCACCAACAACTGCTGCACCAACAACAGCAGCACCAACAACAGCCGCACCTACAACTGCCGCACCTACAACTGCCGCACCTACAACTGCCGCACCAACGACAGCAACCCCTACTACAGATGCACCAACAACAGCAGCACCAACAAAAGCCGCACCTACAACTGCTGCACCAACAACAGCAGCACCAACAACAGCTGCACCTACAACTGCTGCACCAACAACAGCAGCACCAACAACAGCCGCACCTACAACTGCCGCACCTACAACAGCAGCCCCTACTACTGCTGCACCTACAACTGCCGTACCTACAACTGCCGCACCAACAACTGCCGCACCAACAACTGCCGCACCAACAACAGCCGCACCTACCACAGCCGCACCAACGACAGCAGCAACGACAGCCGCACCTACAACTGCCGCACCAACAACTGCCGCACCAACAACTACCGCACCAACAACTGCCGCACCAACAACAGCAACCCCTACTACAGCTGCACCAACAACAGCCGCACCTACAACAGCAGCCTCTACTACTGCTGCACCTACAACTGCCGTACCAACAACTACCGCACCAACAACTGCTGTACCTACAACTGCCACACCAACAACAGCAGCACCAACGACAGCCGCATCCACAACTGCCGCACCAACAACTGCTGCACCAACAACAGCAGCACCAACAACAGCCGCACCTACAACTGCCGCACCTACAACTGCCGCACCTACAACTGCCGCACCAACAACTGCCACACCTACAACAGCAGCCTCTACTACTGCTGCACCTACAACTGCCGCACCAACAACTGCCGCACCAACAACTACCGCACCAACAACTGCCCCACCTACAACTGACGCACCTACAACTGCTGCACCAACAACAGCAGTACCAACGACAGCCGCACCTACAACTGCCACACCTACAACAGCAGCACCTACATCAGCAACACCAACGACAGCCGCACCAACAACAGCAGCACCTACAACTGCCGCACCTACAACTGCCGCACCTACAACTGCCGCACCAACAACTGCCACACCTACAACTGCATCACCAACAACAGCGGCACCTACAACAGCCGCACCTACAACTGTTGCACCAACAACAGCAGGACCAACAACAGCAGCACCTACAAGTGCCGCACCAACAACTGCCGCACCAACAACTACCGCACCAACAACTGCCCCACCTACAACTGACGCACCTACAACTACTGCACCAACAACAGCAGTACCAACGACAGCCGCACCTACAACTGCCGCACCAACAACTGCCGCACCAACAACTGCCGCACCTACAACTGCCGCACCTACTACTGCCGCACCTACAACTGCCGCACCAACAACAGCAACCCCTACTACAGCTGCACCAACAACAGCAGCACCAACAACAGCCGCACCTACAACAGCAGCCTCTACTACTGCTGCACCTACAACTGCCGTACCAACAACTACCACACCAACAGCTGCCACACCTACAACTGCCGCCCCAACAACAGCAGCACCAACGACAGCCGCACCCACAACTGCCGCACCAACAACTGCTGCACCAACAACAGCAGCACCAACAACAGCCGCACCTACAACAGCAGCCCCTACTACTGCTGCACCTACAACTGCCGCACCTACAACTGCCGCACCAACAACTGCCGCACCAACAACTACCGCACCAACAACTGCCCCACCTACAACTGACGCACCTACAACTGCTGCACCAACAACATCAGTACCAACGACAGCCGCACCTACAACTGCCGCACCAACAACTGCCGCACCTACAACTGCCGCACCTACAACTGACTCACCAACAACAGCAACCCCTACTACAGCTGCACCAACAACAGCAGCACCAACAACAGCCGCACCTACAACAGCAGCCTCTACTACTGCTGCACTTACAACTGCCGTACCAACAACTACCGCACCAACAACTGCCGCACCTACAACTGCTGCACCTACAACTGCCGCACCAACAACAGCAGCACCAACGACAGCCGCACCCACAACTGCCGCACCAACAACTGTTGCACCAACAACAGCAGCACCAACAACAGCCGCACCTACAACTGCCGCACCAACAACAGCAGCACCAACGACAGCCGCACCCACAACTGCCGCACCAACAACTGCTGCACCAACAACAGCAGCACCAACAACAGCCGCACCTACAACTGCCGCACCTACAACAGCAGCCCCTACTACTGCTGCACCTACAACTGCCGTACCTACAACTGCCGCACCAACAACTGCCGCACCAACAACTGCCGCACCAACAACAGCAACCCCTACTACAGCTGCACCAACAACAGCCGCACCTACAACAGCAGCCTCTACTACTGCTGCACCTACAACTGCCGTACCAACAACTACCGCACCAACAACTGCTGTACCTACAACTGCCACACCAACAACAGCAGCACCAACGACAGCCGCATCCACAACTGCCGCACCAACAACTGCTGCACCAACAACAGCAGCACCAACAACAGCCGCACCTACAACTGCCGCACCTACAACTGCCGCACCTACAACTGCCGCACCAACAACTGCCACACCTACAACAGCAGCCTCTACTACTGCTGCACCTACAACTGCCGCACCAACAACTGCCGCACCAACAACTACCGCACCAACAACTGCCCCACCTACAACTGACGCACCTACAACTACTGCACCAACAACAGCAGTACCAACGACAGCCGCACCTACAACTGCCGCACCAACAACTGCCGCACCTACAACTGCCGCACCTACTACTGCCGCACCTACAACTGCCGCACCAACAACAGCAACCCCTACTACAGCTGCACCAACAACAGCAGCACCAACAACAGCCGCACCTACAACAGCAGCCTCTACTACTGCTGCACCTACAACTGCCGTACCAACAACTACCGCACCAACAGCTGCCACACCTACAACTGCCGCCCCAACAACAGCAGCACCAACGACAGCCGCACCCACAACTGCCGCACCAACAACTGCTGCACCAACAACAGCAGCACCAACAACAGCCGCACCTACAACAGCAGCCCCTACTACTGCTGCACCTACAACTGCCGCACCTACAACTGCCGCACCAACAACTGCCGCACCAACAACAGCCGCACCTACAACAGCCGCACCAACGACAGCAGCAACGACAGCCGCACCTACAACTGCCGCACCAACAACTTCCGCACCAACAACAGCCGCACCTACAACAGCTGCAACTACCACAGCCGCACCAACGACAGCAGCAACAACGGATGCACATACAACTACCGCACCAACAACTGCCCCACCTACAACTGAAGCACCTACAACTGTTGCACCAACAACAGCAGCACCAACGACAGCCGCACCTACAACTGCCGCACCAACAACTGCCGCACCTACAACTGCCGCACCTACTACTGCCGCACCTACAACTGCCGCACCAACAACAGCAACCCCTACTACTGCTGCACCAACAACAGCATCACCAACAACAGCCACACCTACAACAGCAGCCTCTACTACTGCAACACCAACAACAGCAGCACCAACGACAGCCGCATCCACAACTGCCGCACCAACAACTGCTGCACCAACAACAGCAGCACCAACAACAGCCGCACCTACAACTGCCACACTTACAACTGCCGCACCTACAACTGCCGCATCTACAACTGCCGCACCAACAACTGCCACACCTACAACTGCGTCACCAACAACAGCGGCACCTACAACAGCCGCACCAACAACAGCCGCACCTACAACTGTTGCACCAACAACAGCAGCACCAACAACAGCTGCACCTACAACTGCTGCACCAACAATAGCGGCACCTACAACAGCCGCACCTATCACGGCAGCACCAACGACAGCAACCCCTACTACAGCTGCACCAACAAGAGCAGCACCAACAAAAGCCGCACCTACAACTGCTGCACCAACAACAGCAGCACCAACAACAGATGCACCTACAACTGCTGCACCAACAACAGCAGCACCAACAACAGCCGCACCTACAACTGCTACACCTACAACAGCAGCCCCTACTACTGCTGCACCTACAACTGCCGCATCTACAACTGTTGCACAGACAACGGCAGCACCTACAACTGCTGCACCTACAACTGCCGCACCAACAGCTGCCGCACCAACAACACCAACAGCTACGACAACTGCCGCACCAACAACTGCCGCACCAACAACAACAGCTACGACAGCAGCCCCTACTACTGCTGCACCTACAACTGCTGCACCAACAACTGCCACACCTACAACTGCCTCACCAACAACAGCGACACCTACAACAGCCGCACCTACCACAGCAGCACCAACAACAGCAGCACCAACAATTGCCGCACCTACAACTGCCTTACAAACAACTACCGCACCAACAACTGCCGCACCTACAACTGCCGCACCAACAACAGCAGCACCAACAACAGCCGCATCCACAACTGCCGCACCTACAACACCAGCCCCTACTACTGCTGCACCTACAACTGCCGCACCTACAACAGCAGCCCCTACTACTGCTGCACCTACAACTGCCGCACCTACAACAGCCGCACCTACAACTACTGCACCTACTGCACCATCAACAACTGCAAGACCATCAACACCAGCACCGACGACAGCTGCAGCTACCACACCAGCACCTACAACTGCAGCACCAACAACGGCAGCACCAACAACAGCAGCACCTACGACAGCAGAACCTACAAAAGCAGCACCAACTTCACCAGCCCCTACAACTGCCGCATCTACAACTGCCTCATCTACAACTACTGCACAGACAACGGCAGCACCAACAACTGCCGCACCTACAACAGCAGCCCCTTCTACTGCTGCACCTACAACTGCCGCACCAACAACTGCCGCACCAACAACTACCGCACCAACAACTGCCCCACCTACAACTGACGCACCTACAACTGCTGCACCAACAACAGCAGTACCAACGACAGCCGCACCTACAACTGCCACACCTACAACAGCAGCACCTACATCAGCAGCACCAACGACAGCCGCACCAACAGCTGCCGCACCTACAACTGCCGCACCAACAACAGCAGCACCAACGACAGCCGCACCCACAACTGCCGCACCAACAACTGCTGCACCAACAACAGCAGCACCAACAACAGCCGCACCTACAACAGCAGCCCCTACTACTGCTGCACCTAGAACTGCCGCACCTACAACTGCCGCACCAACAACTGCCGCACCAACAACAGCCGCACCTACAACAGCCGCACCAACGACAGCAGCAATGACAGCCGCACCTACAACTGCCGCAGCAACAACTTCCGCACCAACAACAGCCGCACCTACAACAGCCGCAACTACCACAGCCGCACCAACGACAGCAGCAACAACAGCCGCACCTACAACTGCCGCACCAACAACTACCGCACCAACAACTGCCCCACCTACAACTGACGCACCTACAACTGTTGCACCAACAACAGCAGCACCAACGACAGCCGCACCTACAACTGCCGCACCAACAACTGCCGCACCTACAACTGCCGCACCTACTACTGCCGCACCTACAACTGCCGCACCAACAACAGCATCACCAACAACATCCGCACCTACAACAGCAGCCTCTAGTACTGCCACACCAACAACAGCAGCACCAACGACAGCCGCATCCACAACTGCCGCACCAACAACTGCTGCACCAACAACAGCAGCACCAACAACAGCCGCACCTACAACTGCCGCACCTACAACTGCCGCACCTACAACTGCCGCACCAACGACAGCAACCCCTACTACAGATGCACCAACAACAGCAGCACCAACAAAAGCCGCACCTACAACTGCTGCACCAACAACAGCAGCACCAACAACAGCTGCACCTACAACTGCTGCACCAACAACAGCAGCACCAACAACAGCCGCACCTACAACTGCTACACCTACAACAGCAGCCCCTACTACTGCTGCACCTACAACTGCCGCATCTACAACTGTTGCACAGACAACGGCAGCACCTACAACTGCTGCACCTACAACTGCCACACCAACAACTGCCGCACCAACAACACCAACAGCTACGACAGCAGCCCCTACTACTGCTGCACCTACAACTGCTGCACCAACAACTGCCACACCAACAACAGCGACACCTACAACAGCCGCACCTACCACAGCAGCACCAACAACAGCAGCACCAACAATTGCCGCACCTACAACTGCCGCACCTACAACTGCCGCACATACAACTGCCGCACCAACAACAGCAGCACCAACAACAGCCTTATCCACAACTGCCGCAGCTACAACAGCAGCCCCTACTACTGCTGCACCTACAACTGCCGCACCTACAACAGCAGCCCCTACTACTGCTGCACCTACAACTGCCCCACCTACAACTGCCGCACCAAACACTGCCACACCTACAACTGCCTCACCAACAACAGCCGCACCTACAACAGCCGCACCTACCACAGCAGCACCAACGACAGCAGCACCAACAACTGCCGCACCTACAACTGCCGTACCAACAACTACCGCACCAACAACTGCCGCACCTACAACTGCCGCACCAACAACTGCCGCACCTACAACAGCCGCACCTACAACTGCTGCACAAACAACGGCAGCAACAACAACAGCAGCCCCTACGACAGCAGAACCTACAACAGCAGCACCAACGACAGCAGCCCCTACAACATCAGCACCAACGACAGCAGCCCCTACAACTGCCGCACCTACAACTTCTGCACCAACGACAGCAGCCCCTACAACTGCCGCACCTACAACAGCCGCACCTACAACTAGAGCACCTACTGCACCATCAACAACTGCAAGACCATCAACACCAGCACCGACGACAGCTGCAGCTACAACACCAGCACCTACAACTGCAACACCAACAACGGCAGCACCAACAACAGCAGCACCTACGACAGCAGAACCTACAAAAGCAGCACCAACTACACCAGCCCCTACAACTGACGCATCTACAACTGCCTCATCTACAACTACTGCACAGACAACGGCAGCACCAACAACTGCCGCACCTACAACAGCAGCCCCTACCACTGCTGCACATACAACTGCCGCACCAACAACTGCCACACCTAAAACTGCGTCACCAACAACAGCGGCACCTACAACAGCCGCACCAACAACAGCCGCACCTACAACTGCTGCACCAACAACAGCATCACCAACAACAGCTGCACCTACAACTGCTGCACCAACAATAGCAGCACCTACAACTGCTGCACCAACAACAGCAGCACCAACAACAGCCGCGCCCACAACTGCTGCACCCACAACAGCAGCCCCTAATACTGCTGCACCTACAACTGCCGCATCTACAACTGTTGCACAGACAACGGCAGCACCTACAACAGCAGCACCAACGACAGCAGCCCCTACACCAGCCGTACCTACAAGTGCTGCACCTACAACTGCCGCACCAACAACTGCCGCACCAACAACACCAACAGCTGCGACAACTGCCGCACCAACAACTGCCGCACCAACAACACCAACAGCTACGACAACAGCCCCTACTACTGCTGCACCTACAACTGCTGCACCAACAACTGCCACACCTACAACTGCCTCACCAACAACAGCAACACCTACAACAGCCGCACCTACCACAGCAGCACCAACAACAGCAGCACCAAATATTGCCGCATCTACAACTTTCGTACCACCAACTACCGCACCAACAACTGCCGCACCTACAACTGCCGCACCAACAACAGCAGCACCAACAACAGCCGCATCCACAACTGCCGCACCAACAACTACTGCACCAACAACAGCAGCACCAACAACATCCGCACCTACAACTGCCGCACCTACAACAGCAGCCCCTACTACTGCTGCACCTACAACTGCCGCACCTACAACAGCAGCCCCTACTACTGCTGCAACTACAACTGCCGCACCTACAACTTCTGCACCAACGACAGCAGCCCCTACAACTGCCGCACCTACAACAGCCGCACCTACAACTACTGCACCTACTGCACCATCAACAACTGCAAGACCATCAACACCAGCACCGACGACAGCTGCAGCTACAACACCAGCACCTACAACTGCAGCACCAACAACGGCAACACCAACAACAGCAGCACCTACGACAGCAGAACCTACAAAAGCAGCACCAACTACATCAGCCCCTACAACTGCCGCATCTACAACTGCCTCATCTACAACTACTGCACAGACAACGGCAGCACCAACAACTGCCGCACCTACAACAGCAGCCCCTACTACTGCTGCACATACAACTGCCGCACCTACAACTGCCGCACCAACAACTGCCACACCTAAAACTGCGTCACCAACAACAGCGGCACCTACAACAGCCGCACCAACAACAGCCGCACCTACAACTGCCGCACCAACAACTGCCGCACCAACAACACCAACAGCTACGACAACAGCCCCTACTACTGCTGCACCTACAACTGCTGCACCAACAACTGCCACACCTACAACTGCCTCACCAACAACAGCAACACCTACAACAGCCGCACCTACCACAGCAGCACCAACAACAGCAGCACCAAATATTGCCGCATCTACAACTTTCGTACCACCAACTACCGCACCAACAACTGCCGCACCTACAACTGCCGCACCAACAACAGCAGCACCAACAACAGCCGCATCCACAACTGCCGCACCAACAACTACTGCACCAACAACAGCAGCACCAACAACATCCGCACCTACAACTGCCGCACCTACAACAGCAGCCCCTACTACTGCTGCACCTACAACTGCCGCACCTACAACAGCAGCCCCTACTACTGCTGCAACTACAACTGCCGCACCTACAACTTCTGCACCAACGACAGCAGCCCCTACAACTGCCGCACCTACAACAGCCGCACCTACAACTACTGCACCTACTGCACCATCAACAACTGCAAGACCATCAACACCAGCACCGACGACAGCTGCAGCTACAACACCAGCACCTACAACTGCAGCACCAACAACGGCAACACCAACAACAGCAGCACCTACGACAGCAGAACCTACAAAAGCAGCACCAACTACATCAGCCCCTACAACTGCCGCATCTACAACTGCCTCATCTACAACTACTGCACAGACAACGGCAGCACCAACAACTGCCGCACCTACAACAGCAGCCCCTACTACTGCTGCACATACAACTGCCGCACCTACAACTGCCGCACCAACAACTGCCACACCTAAAACTGCGTCACCAACAACAGCGGCACCTACAACAGCCGCACCAACAACAGCCGCACCTACAACTGCTGCACCAACAACAGCCGCACCAACAACAGCCGCACCTACAACTGCTGCACCAACAACAGCAGCACCAACAACAGCTGCACCTACAACTGCTGCACCAACAATAGCAGCACCTACAACTGCTGCACCAACAACAGCAGCACCAACAACAGCCGCGCCCACAACTGCTGCACCCACAACAGCAGCCCCTAATACTGCTGCACCTACAACTGCCGCATCTACAACTGTTGCACAGACAACGGCAGCACCTACAACAGCAGCACCAACGACAGCAGCCCCTACACCAGCCGTACCTACAACTGCTGCACCTACAACTGCCGCACCAACAACTGCCGCACCAACAACACCAACAGCTGCGACAACTGCCGCACCAACAACTGCCGCACCAACAACACCAACAGCTACGACAACAGCCCCTACTACTGCTGCACCTACAACTGCTGCACCAACAACTGCCACACCTACAACTGCCTCACCAACAACAGCAACACCTACAACAGCCGCACCTACCACAGCAGCACCAACAACAGCAGCACCAAATATTGCCGCATCTACAACTTTCGTACCAACAACTACCGCACCAACAACTGCCGCACCTACAACTGCCGCACCAACAACAGCAGCACCAACGACAGCCGCATCCACAACTGCCGCACCAACAACTACTGCACCAACAACAGCAGCACCAACAACATCCGCACCTACAACTGCCGCACCTACAACAGCAGCCCCTACTACTGCTGCACCTACAACTGCCGCACCTACAACAGCAGCCCCTACTACTGCTGCACCTACAACTGCCGCACCTACAACTTCTGCACCAACGACAGCAGCCCCTACAACTGCCGCACCTACAACAGCCGCACCTACAACTACTGCACCTACTGCACCATCAACAACTGCAAGACCATCAACACCAGCACCGACGACAGCTGCAGCTACAACACCAGCACCTACAACTGCAGCACCAACAACGGCAACACCAACAACAGCAGCACCTACGACAGCAGAACCTACAAAAGCAGCACCAACTACATCAGCCCCTACAACTGCCGCATCTACAACTGCCTCATCTACAACTACTGCACAGACAACGGCAGCACCAACAACTGCCGCACCTACAACAGCAGCCCCTACTACTGCTGCACATACAACTGCCGCACCTACAACTGCCGCACCAACAACTGCCACACCTAAAACTGCGTCACCAACAACAGCGGCACCTACAACAGCCGCACCAACAACAGCCGCACCTACAACTGCTGCACCAACAACAGCAGCACCAACAACAGCTGCACCTACAACTGCTGCACCAACAATAGCGGGACCTACAACAGCCGCACCTATCACGGCAGCACCAACGACAGCAACCCCTACTACAGCTGCACCAACAACAGCAGCACCAACAACAGCCACACCTACAACTGCTGCACCAACAACAGCAGCACCAACAACAGCTGCACCTACAACTGCTGCACCAACAACAGCAGCACCAACAACAGCTACACCTACAACTGCTGCACCAACAACAGCAGCACCAACAACAGCCGCGCCCACAACTGCTGCAGCCACAACAGCAGCCCCTACTACTGCTGCACCTACAACTGCCGCATCTACAACTGTTGCACAGACAACGGCAGCACCTACAACAGCAGCACTTACAACAGCAGCACCAACGACAGGAGCCCCTACACCAGCCGTACCTACAACTGCTGCACCTACAACTGCCGCACCAACAACTGCCGCACCAACAACACCAACAGCTACGACAGCAGCCCCTACTACTGCTGCACCTACAACTGCTGCACCAACAACTGCCACACCTACAACTGCCTCACCAACAACAGCGACACCTACAACAGCCGCACCTACCACAGCAGCACCAACAACAGCAGCACCAAATATTGCCGCACCTACAACTTTCGTACCAACAACTACCGCACCAACAACTGCCGCACCTACAACTGCCGCACCAACAACAGCAGCACCAACGACAGTCGCATCCACAACTGCCGCACCAACAACTGCTGCACCAACAACAGCAGCACCAACAACATCCGCACCTACAACTGCCGCACCTACAACAGCAGCCCCTACTACTGCTGCACCTACAACTGCCGCACCTACAACTTCTGCACCAACGACAGCAGCCCCTACAACTGCCGCACCTACAACAGCCGCAGCTACAACTACTGCACCTACTGCACCATCAACAACTGCAAGACCATCAACACCAGCACCGACGACAGCTGCGGCTACAACACCAGCACCTACAACTGCAGCACCAACAACGGCAGCACCAACAACAGCAGCACCTACGACAGCAGAACCTACAAAAGCAGCACCAACTACACCAGCCCCTACAACTGCCGCATCTACAACGGCCTCATCTACAACTACTGCACAGACAACGGCAGCACCAACAATTGTCGCACCTACAACAGCAGCCCCTACTACTGCTGCACCAACAACTGCCACACCTAAAACTGCGTCACCAACAACAGCGGCACCTACGACAGCCGCACCAACAACAGCCGCACCTACAACTGCTGCACCAACAACAGCAGCACCAACAACAGCTGCACCTACAACTGCTGCACCAACAATATCGGCACCTACAACAGCTGCACCTATCACGGCAGCACCAACGACAGCAACCCCTACTACAGCTGCACCAACAACAGCAGCACCAACAACAGCCGCACCTACAACTGCTGCACCAACAACAGCAGCACCAACAACAGCTGCACCTACAACTGCTGCACCTACAACAGCAGCACCAACGACAGCAGCCCCTACACCAGCCGTACCTACAACTGCTGCACCTACAACTGCCGCACCAACAACTGCCGCACCAACAACACCAACAGCTGCGACAACTGCCGCACCAACAACTGCCGCACCAACAACACCAACAGCTACGACAGCAGCCCCTACTACTGCTGCACCTACAACTGCTGCACCAACAACTGCCACACCTACAACTGCCTCACCAACAACAGCGACACCTACAACAGCCGCACCTACCACAGCAGCACTAACAACAGTAGCACCAAATATTGCCGCACCTACAACTTTCGTACCAACAACTACCGCACCAACAACTGCCGCAGCTACAACTGCCGCACCAACAACAGCAGCACCAACGACAGCCGCATCCACAACTGCCGCACCAACAACTGCTGCACCAACAACAGCAGCACCAACAACAGCCGCACCTACAACAGCAGCCCCTACTACTGCTGCACCTACAACTGCCGCACCTACAACAGCAGCCCCTACTACTGCTGCACCTACAACTGCCGCACCTACAACTGCCGCACCAAACACTGCCACACCTACAACTGCCTCACCAACAACAGCCGCACCTACAACAGCCGCACCTACCACAGCAGCACCAACGACAGCAGCACCAACAACTGCCGCACCTACAACTGCCGCACCAACAACTGCAGCACCAACGACAGCCGCATCCACAACTGCCGCACCAACAACTGCCGCACCTACAACTGCCGCACCTACAACAGCCGCACCTACAACTGCTGCACAAACAACGGCAGCACCAACAACAGCAGCACCTACGACAGCAGAACCTACAACAGCAGCACCAACGACTGCAGCCCCTACAACAGCAGCACCAACGACAGCAGCCCCTACAACTGCCGCACCTACAACTTCTGCACCAACGACAGCAGCCCCTACAACTGCCGCACCTACAACAGCCGCACCTATAACTACTGCACCTACTGCACCATCAACAACTGCAAGACCATCAACACCAGCACCGACAACAGCTGCAGCTACAACACCAGCACCTACAACGGCAGCACCAACAACAGCATTACCTACGACAGCAGAACCTACAAAAGCAGCACCAACTACACCAGCCCCTGCAACTGCCGCATCTACAACTGCTGCACAGACAACGGCAGCACCTACAACAGCATTACCTACAACTGCAGCACCAACGACAGCAGCCCCTACACCAGCCGTACCTACAACTGCTGCACCTACAACTGCCGCACCAACAACTGCCGCACCAACAACACCAACAGCTACGACAACTGCCGAACCAACAACTGCCGCACCAACAACACCAACAGCTACGACAGCTGCAGCTACAACACCCGCACCAACAACACCTCCTCCAACAACAGCCGCGCGTACAACTGCCGCACCTACCACAGCCGCACCTACAACTGCTTCACCATTAACGGCAGCACCAAAAACGGCAGCACCTGCGACAGCAGAACCTACAACAGCAGCATCTACAACTGCTGCACCAACAACTGCAGCACCTAAAACTGCCGCACCAACAACAGCTCTTCCAACAACAGCTGCACCTACAACTGCAGCACCTACAACTGCTGCACCAACGACAGCTCCTCCAACAACAGCTGCACCTACAACTGCCGCACCTACAACAGCCGCACCTACAACTGCTGCACCAACAACGGCAGCACCAACAACAGTAGCACCTACGACAGCTGAACCTACAACAACAGCACCAACGACAGCAGAACCTACAACTGCTGCACCTACAACAGCTGCATCTACAACATCAGCGCCTACAACAGCTGTACCAATCACTTTGACCCCTGAGCCTGTGTATATCCTCTCGCTAGACTTGGAAAGAGAAACTTTCTCAGATGCCTTTACTGACACCAACAGCAATGAATTCAAGAACCTTGAAGCAAGAGGCTTAAACACAGTGAGTGCACTTTTAAATTACACATTTGTCATTGAATATCAGTGTTCTACCTTTAGAGAAAAAATGTCCTAAGATGAAAATGTATGTCTTTCAAGTTTGTGTATCTGTATAATTAAATTCTATGAAAATTGTACTTTAAAAGGAATTCAGGTCTTTAAATATTGTTTCCTTTTTTCAGTGTTCTGCGATATACAAAAAAGAATTTGGACAAAAGTTTCACCACTGCAAAGTCAAAAAGTTCAGGTAAAACATTTTTCTAACATTGTTTGACTGTTTTTACTTAATATGCAGGATTTGGGCCTTGACACACGGCAATAAAACATGTCACATCATTATTTGACACTTGTCTCTTTTGGTTTTATGATACAGTGCCTTACCTTCAACACAAGCGACTGGAACTGAAGCAACTATAGAGGTTGTGTTCAATAGGAGTACTCCTATTGCAGATCTCCCACAGAATAATGTTGTTGCTGAAATCTTTAAAAAAGCTGTGACTAATACCAACAATACGTTAAACGTGAGCATAAATCCAGACTCGGTTAAAGTACTAGGTAAGTAAACAAATGTTTGGCTATCATTACGTAAACCAGTTAGATTAATGCTTTGTTTTTAAGGTCAGCAACAATATGTTTTTGCTACACTTGAAATTGAAGTATAGACAGAACATTTGTAAAGACAACTTCTTGGACAAAAATACTTATTTGCATAATCTTAAACTATTTGTTTTTATAGAAGGTCCAGTTCCAGGTACAACCACCGAACCTACAAATGCTGCACCTACGACTTCAACAGCTACAACTGCTGTACCTACGTCTGCAACAACTATAACTGCTGCCCCTACGACTGCAACAGCTACAACTGCAGCACCTACAACTGCCGCACCTACAACTGCCGCACCTACAACTGCTGCACCAACAACAGCTGCACCTACAATTACCGCACCTACAACTGCCGCACCTACAACTGCTGCACCTACAACTCAAGCACCTACAACTCAAGCACCAACAACTCAAGCACCTACGACAGCCGCCCCAACAACAGCCGGACATACAACTGGAGCACCTACGACAGGAGCACTAACAACTGCTGCCCCAACTACAGCCGCACGTACAACAGCAGCCCCTACAACAGCTGCAACTACAATAGCAGCACCAACAACAGCCGCACCTACAACTGCCTCACCTACAACTGCTGCACCTACAACTGCCGCACCTACAACTGCAACACCAACAACAGCAGCACCTACAATGGCTGCGCCTACAACAGCCAAACCAACAACGGCAGCACCAACAACGGCAGCACCAACAACAGTAGCACCTACGACAGCAGAACCTACGACTGTAGAACCTACAACAGCAGCACCAACAGCTGCACATCTCACTTTAACCCCTGAGCCCGTGTATATCCTCTCAGTAGACTTGGAAAGAGAAACTTTCTCAGATGCCCTTACTGACACCAGCAGCAATGAATTTAAGAACCTTGAAGGACGAGTCTTAAATACAGTGAGTGCGTTTTTAAATTAAATATTAGTTTTTTTACTCTGAAGACAAATCTCTTAAAAATGTATGTCTGTCGAAGTTGCGTATCTGTATAATTAAATTTCATGAAAATTTTACTTGGAAATTAATTAACTTTTTAATTCTTCAAATATTGTTTCCTTTTTGCAGTGTTCTACGATATACAAAAAAGAATTTGGACAAAAGTTTCACCACTGCAAAGTTAAAAAATTCAGGTAAAACATTTTTCTAACATTGTTTCACTGTTTTACTTAATATGCAGGATTTGGGCCTTGACACATGGCATTAAACATGTCATATCATTATTTAACACTTGTCTCTTTTGGTGTTATGATACAGGGCCTTACCTTCAACACTAGCGACTGGAACTGAAGCAACTATTGAGGTTGTGTTCAATAAGAGTACTCCTATTGCAGATTTCCCACAGAATAATGTTGTTGCTGAAATCTTAAAAAAAGCTGTGACTAATGCCAACAATACGTTCAATGTGAGCATAAATCCGGACTCGGTTAAAGTACTAGGTAAGTAAACAAATGTTTGGCTATCATTACGTAAACCAGTTAGATTAATGTGTTGCTCATGCTTTGTTTTTAGGCCACAACAATATGTTTTTGCTACACTTGAAATTGAAGTATAGACAGAACAATTGTAAAGACAACTTGTTGGACAAAAATACTTATTTGCATATTCTTAAAACATTTGTTTTTATAGAAGGTCCAGTTCCAGGTATAACCACTGGACCTAGAAATGCTGCACCTACGACTGCAACAGCTACAACTGCTGCACCTACGTCTGCAACAACTATAACTGCTGCCCCTACGACTGCAACAGCTACAACTGCTGCACCTACAACTGCAACAACTACAACTGCCGCACCTACAACTGCCGCACCTACAACTGCTGCACCAACAACAGCTGCACCTACAACTACCGCACCTACAACTGCCGCACCTACAACTGCTGCACCTACAACTCAAGCACCTACAACTCAAGCACCAACAACTCAAGCACCTACGACAGCCGCCCCAACAACAGCCGGACATACAACTGGAGCACCTACGACAGGAGCACTAACAACTGCTGCCCCAACTACAGCCGCACGTACAACAGCAGCCCCTACAACTGTTGCAACTACAATAGCAGCACCAACAACAGCCGCACCTACAACTGCCTCACCTACAACTGCTGCACCTACAACTGCCGCACCTACAACTGCAACACCAACAACAGCAGCACCTACAATGGCTGCGCCTACAACAGCCAAACCAACAACGGCAGCACCAACAACGGCAGCACCAACAACAGTAGCACCTACGACAGCAGAACCTACGACTGTAGAACCTACAACAGCAGCACCAACAGCTGCACATCTCACTTTAACCCCTGAGCCCGTGTATATCCTCTCAGTAGACTTGGAAAGAGAAACTTTCTCAGATGCCCTTACTGACACCAGCAGCAATGAATTTAAGAACCTTGAAGGACGAGTCTTAAATACAGTGAGTGCGTTTTTAAATTAAATATTAGTTTTTTTACTCTTAAGACAAATCTCTTAAAAATGTATGTCTGTCGAAGTTGCTTATCTGTATAATTAAATTTCATGAAAATGTTACTTGGAAATTAATTAACTTTTTAATTCTTCAAATATTGTTTCCTTTTTGCAGTGTTCTACGATATACAAAAAAGAATTTGGACAAAAGTTTCACCACTGCAAAGTTAAAAACTTCAGGTAAAACATTTTTCTAACATTGTTTCACTGTTTTACTTAATATGCAGGATTTGGGCCTTGACACATGGCATTAAACATGTCATATCATTATTTAACACTTGTCTCTTTTGGTGTTATGATACAGGGCCTTACCTTCAACACTAG
>JAQOOF010000128.1:0-10000 GCA_029931835.1 Etheostoma nigrum
ATGATTATGTCGGACAATTTTATTTGGAATTTTAATGTATCTCACCTCATACATGGTCACATAGTTTAGTAATTAATGATATACAAATGTGTTTGCACTGCACTGGTCATAGTATTTAGCCATGATTCCTCTGAGGACTGGAGTTTGAGGGTACGGGTGTCCTTCAGACTCGTAAAGCAAACTGTTGCTGAAAATGAATGACGCTCTGTTTTAACTTACTGCTGTTTAAAACTTTTTTGTCGTGTTCCAGCATGATCTGTTTATCTGGGACCCAACACTGGATCATCAAACACCACTCTACTTTAATAGCTGTTGGCAGCTCGCACTGTAGCTACTAGTGTACCACCACTAATTTCAGATGCACCTGAAGTTCTTTGGTTCTGGAACCGGGCCTAGCTCTATCCTCATTGGTGAAAATTTGCTGTTGATCAGAAAAAAATGCTATATGGAGCACAAGCCCATATGTCAAGAATGAGCCAACTCATTTTGAACCTTAGCTACATTTAAGGTTAGGGGTGGCTCATATGAAGGTCAACAACCTTAAATGAATACAATGGACTTCAAATTTGATGCGCACACACCACACATCAAAGTCAATAATATTGAAATTTTTCAATACAGCTACTCATAATGAAAATAATATGATGAATGAATTAGAAGAAAAACTGATGAACTCCTTACTGCTACATGGGCTGAGGCCACAACTCTGGCACCGTTTCTATGTTTTAGGGTGTTCTGACCCCAGTTGCCTGTCCTCACTGCCGTTTCTTTTTCTTTGAATGACTTTTTTTGCAGGAGGCAAACATAGCAGCTGGCACAGGTCTTCCGATTGGCAGTGTTGCTTGCTCCACAATTGAGGCAGCTTCTTGCTTTAGGCTTCGTCATGACTTTGAGAGCAAGATGAATGGAAAAGCAAATAAGAGTGTGACACATAAAAAGAACTAAGTTACAATTCCCATTGACCAGCATAATGTGCATAGTAATGTGCATCCTATAACATAGTAGGGGAGAGCCGGGACAGTTGAAACACTTTTTAATTAAACGTAATTTACAAAGCGGTCGTATCACACTGAAAGCTGATATTTTGTCAGTAGCAACCTACACGTGTCATCTGTCAAATACAGCTGCATTTTCAGCTTTGAACAAAACCGTTTAGGAGTTATTACAGCAAAAGTGGGACGTGCGTAATGTTTCATCTGTCCCTCCTGGACGGGACGAATGAAACAGCATGCAGGGACTAACGGGACTAACTAACTAACGGGACACTAACTGGTCTACTGAATAAGCATGTAGTCAAACCTTTAAATGAAAAACCCTCGTTAAAGCTGCAGTAGGTAGTTCTGAGAAAACGTGGACTTAGCCTAAAAATTTGAACAAGCACACCTTACAGGCTCCTCCCCCTTGCTCTCTGCTGCGCTACAGCCCCCCCTCCACAGGTCCTCGAGCCTACCGTGAACGCGCAGGCTAGTAAGCAGGGCCACCAATGCTTTCCACACAATACAGGGGATTTATTCTGAGGAGGGTTTAGCTGTTGTGTGCTGTGCTTTTAAAACTTTATGTAAAAAAATTGCTTATTTAAAATATTTCTATTAAAAGTTTTGTAAATATTTTTCAATAAAAAGGGATTAAAAATGTTTATGTAATCGCTCATTTGTGAGAACAAAAGCAGCACTTTACACAGTACATTACTGAATTACCTTTTGGATCAATTTAAAACACTAAACTTTCAGTAGGAATGATGAATCACTGAGGAAGCTCACTAAGCCAAGGAATAACAACATCTTAGAAATATGTCTTAGGTTTTATTTTGCATATGGGTAAAATAAATCAGCTTTTTTTGCAAAGTACACACAAGGAAATACTGAACATCTTGATTTGGACTGAAAGACGATTCCTTCACGTGCCTCTGTGTCTGGGGCCATGTCTGACCTGTTGGAGGAGCATAAAGAATGTGTGTCAGACATTTGATTTACAATCCTGAGGGGGAAGAAACAGGGGCAGGGACAGCGCACAATTAAAGTAGTTTCACCATAGCTGCATTTAATTATGATCGACAAAAACACATTTAGGCTTACTAAATGTAGGTATCGAAACAATATGGCTTATACTGAGGGTGAACGAGTTAGCTACAACATTCCTGCCGAGCTACAAGCTAACAAGCTAACTGTTAGACTTAGCTAGCAACAAGCTACAGAGTAAAATGAGATTTGCGCTATCGCCAACGATACTGTAACCATCGCTAGCTTAGTTGTGTAGTTCTTACATAATGAAACAAATCCAGCAGGGATACTTACAGGTTGAGCAGAAATGTGGCTAGCTCTGATTGAATCCGTGTTGAATCCTTTCAGGAGGCGTAGCTCCCTCCACCTCTGAAAAGCCCTCCGATGTCGACCCTCGTTTTATTTCGGCTCGGTTTAATTCTTTCTTTTTAGCTCGCTTTTCGTCATCGGTCTTCTTCTGTTTGCCCGTCTTTGTTTTCTGAGCAGGTGTCACTCGAGAAATTGGCAGTTTTCCTGAAAAGTTGTTTCTCCGCGATTAGCACAGCTGCAGCACACGGGCAATCTTGAGCTTGAACACGGTACGCGCTGTGCGGGGGGAAGGGGGAGGGGGAGGGGAGGGTTATGAGCAGCGCGTACACGAGAGTGATTGACACTGCTAAGACAGTCCTCCTGGCTCTGATTGGCTGTTTTGACCGGGAGCGGTGCATTTCTGCCAAATGGCATCAGGGACACAGGGAGGAGCCATAGGAGCTTAATTTTTTCACAGATTATCTGTCTCATATTCTACTGTCAGGACATAGTGACAGTTTTAACAAATATGTAAAAAATACATTTTTACAAAAGTTACCTACTGAACCTTTAATAGTCGAAAAAATGTGACCGCTAATGAAGTTTACTTTTGACCATCAAAACTTGTTTATCGGCTGTAACTCCGCGATGAAAGGAAATAACAGGGAGATATCTGGCTGATAGAAGGAGGTTAACATGATATATGGTCTGACCTAAGGAAGTCTGTCTATCATCATTGTACTCGGAGAAAACTGGAATGTTTCATCCGTCCCGCGTTTCAATCGTCCCGGTTCTCCCCTATGCATTAGCTAACCAAAACTGATGTTACATTGAACATTTTTAATGTGTTATACCTGTACAAAAGTAATATTGATGCATCTCTAAAAAAGCATATTGTTTTATAGTTTACATTTTTAGGTACATACTCAAAACATTAACTGTGTTTCTTACCTGCTGTACAACAGATTTTCTAAACCTGTGCTTCTCCGCGCAAGGACAGTTCCCGCGTTACCAAGTACCGCGCACAAGACGCAGTGAATGACGTCACTTCTTGTCGCTTGCACTTTAAATCAAAAAAACTTAAGAAACAGTATTTATTTCTATCTGAAAGAATCATCTTTACTTTTTCTTAACATCAATCATCTAGATGAAGTGTAATTTGTAATTTAGCTGCACTAAATGTTTGATATATTCATTAGATATATCTTTTTACGACCCTATTCTCAACAATACTTTGCAAACCGAACTACAAATATGGTGCTAATTTGTATCAAGTTGCATGGCTGGTACAAGGGAATTGTAGTTTGTTCTTTAATGGTACATTTCCTAAAAATTGAAGTTGTAAATATTAAATTAAGAGTATACTGGTAGATTTAAAGGGCTGGGAAATGCATTCATGTGATCAGATTTTAAATATGCAATTTTTAAATTGGTGAAATTTCATTTTGATCATACTTGACAGTGCCCCCACTTGGTGACTATATTTTTATGAATATAGTCACATAGCTGAAGTCAAGAGCTTTCTATAACAGTTGGTCTCATGTCTGTAGCCTGTTCTGTTGCTGAATGACAAGCATTCCAATATGCACTGAGGTCAAGGTTCAGAGGTCAATATTTCACAGCAGGTGCCACTTATAATCTTCACACTGACATATGTTACTCACCAGGTCAAGGCCTATCCAAAAATGTCTTTAATATTACTCTAGGATAAAGTTTAATTCTCACCTTTGTTTGGCGCCAGCCTCTTTCAGGTGTAGTTTCTGAGACCATTTGAGACTGCAGCCTGGATGAACTCAAATCTTTGGATTATTTGCTTGTTTTTTTTGGTAAAAACCTTCAAGGTATTGATGTTTTTCCTAATCACATTCATAATTTGGGATCTGGGCTAGTGTAGACCTTTTTTTTACCCATAGGCAGATCATGACACAATGGTCCCCTTGCCATGGACATGCCAACATCCCATACCCCCACGGCAGGGCACTCACTTGGCCCATGTTGCCTAACACTAAAACATATTTAATGGAGCATACATTCAAGTGATGCACCACAAAAAGAATAATAAAGATCATTCTTCAACAGGCAGCACTCTCAACACCTCTAATATCCCACCACATCCTCCAAAAAATCTACTTTATGGTCATGCAGTTGTAGATTGCAGGACCATGTCTGTGTATCAGTGTGAGGGTGGTAATATATATATATATATATTTATATATATATATATATATATATATATATATATATATAAATATATATTATGTAGTCATAATCTTAATAATAGTCATTTTAATCTATCGGGTGCTTTGCATATGTCTCTGTGTCAGTGTCGCCAGTGGTGGAATGTAATTAAGTGATTTTAGTCAAGTACTGTGATTAAGTACAAATTTGAGATACTTTTACTTTACTTGACTCTTTTCTTTACATGTTACATGTTACATAAATGTTTTTACACCAATACACTTCAGAGGAATTATGATAGTTTTTACTCTACGATTATTTGTCTGTATATTTACTAGTTGATTAAGCCTATATAAACACTGATGTGTTTATATAGGCTCAAGGACTCAATCAGAAATGTAGTTTTATTGTGCTTTTGTGAACTCTGAACTGAACATAAATCAAAGATAAGACAGTAAAGGACAGTGGTTTGTGTTGTAAAGATGTAATACAACATTAACCAGGAACTTCCCACAACCCAGTAGAAAAATCAAACCTTATATAAGTGATGAAACATTTCACAACCAAATACAAAAAACTACAACTGTCATCTCCAACTTAATCCTGACAATGACCACATAATTGGTTACTTTTTAAAAGCCACATGCTGTGTGTGACCATGTGTCACTGTGATCATGAGCACCACATCTTCTTCCTGTTTTACATTGCATCAGACTCTGAATCTTCAGAGCTTATGTCGAACTCATCTGAACTGTCAATTGTGTCCATTATGTCATCTGCTGATGACAGCACATGCAGGTAGTGTTTTCTTATATGCCGCTGCAGCTCTCTCATTTCCCACTGCTTTCTGAGGATCAGGCAGGTGTGACCCTTTGTGGCTTTCTCTGTGAGATGTCCTTAAGAAGGGATAAAATATGTCACTGTCCAGGTAAAGAACAAGTCTTTCACAATTTAAACATAACTTTGTGAAACACAGGAAGTTAAAAAAAGTTAAAGTACTTTTAAGTAAAAAAAAAAGTAATTAAGGAAAATAAATTGACTTTGTATGGTGTCTTCACTCTGATGGTGAGACAACTCAGACAAGACCCTGGCATGGGCTTTGAGAGACTCCCAGTGCTGCTTCATCTCTTTCACAAGGATCTTCTTCTCCTCTTGAAGCCTTCGAACACCCATGACCCTATCGAAGACTTCTTTCTTTGTGCTAAAATCAGCAGAGCCTGTAATAAAAATTCAGACCACTGTATATAGCATGTAGCTTCAGAGATAATTTTTGTCATGCATATGCATACTTTGTCTGAATGCAAATATGTCCACCGGAACACCTAAATGTAAGAATAATAGTGATGAAATGTGTATTCACTAAAGTACTGTGCTTAAGTATAAATTTGAGGTACTGGCATTCTTTATATGCTACTTTTTTCTTCTACTGCACTACATCTCAGAGGAAAATATATTACTTTTTAACTTCACTACAATTATTGGACAACTTCAACTTTTAATGCTTTAAGTATACTTTACTGATTATACTGAAATAATATTTTACTTGTGAGTATTTTTACAGTGTAGTATCAGTATTTTTTACTTTGTAAATAGACATCCTTTTAAGTAAATGATATGATACTTCTTTCACTGCTAAAGAATACGCACGGTACATGAAATGCATACCACTCTGTGTAATTTGCCAAGGCCAGGGATGTTCTGTGTCCAGAACGCTATCCATGCACACCGCTTGCTCGTGTGGAACGAGACTGTTGTATTCTGCCACCATGGCCTTCAAAGTGGTCTTCTGTTGCCTTATTTTTCTGCGAATTCTATGTCGACCTTTGTTGCTGTCTGAAAACCAATGAAAAAAAATAAACCCACATTATATCTTTTAAATACAGTAAGTCCATGATCTTGTTTAAGTTACAGCTGTCACAGCAAAATGACAATACATTTGCCAAACATATGGATCATAATAGATATAACTCAACACAACTCAATTTAGTTTGGAGAAGTCCAACACACGAAACATTACTTTTTAGAACTGTATGAACATTGTAATTATGAAGTGAGTTTGGAGACATTTCAGACTGTGATCTGAAAAGGCCTAAAGTGTTAACATACCATTTTTCCGATATAGGAGTTGAGCTCTCGTCTTGATGCTGGTTGTGAGGGCCTCAATCTTCTTACACAAAGCTTGTGGTGTGCCTTGATGGTCAGTTTCTCCTGAAACAATTGATTGCAGGTAGCATCAACTTCACAAACAACACAAATGTTTCTCCATGTCAGATAATATTTCACGTTCTTACCATCTGCCCATTCTTTTACTTCTTGCACAAATTCTTCCACAGTTTGTTCATCCAGTTGATGCTGGGCTTTCAGGGTTTCCAGGTCCCCCATCTGGATATTGAGAGCTTTAGATGTCTAAAATGACAATCATTACCATAAGCTAAAAGTCAGTACAACGTGTACAGTGTATAAATGCAACTCAAATTATGCAAATATTGTAACTATCATGTATCACAAGCCTATGTGCACAAAACTGTATGTGCGTTTCATTGACTTACACTGTGCCACTGCTGCAAAATAATATTGTTTCTATTTACCTTATGGTATCTCTGGGAAAGTCCAGTAGCCAGGTTTTGACATTTCTGCTGGTTCCATCTTATGGCCAGGAGTGTCAGCATGTCATTGCGTCCTGCAAATACACAGAGATGAGTTCTGTAAAAATTCACTTGTAATAATATAAATGTCTTTTATTCTATAGACACAGAGGTACAATTATATAGCACCTGCTTTTGACATATGCTGGGTGGTGACTGCTATCCGGGAGAGGAAAGCATTACATTGCTCTACTTCCTCCCCTAGTGTTTTACCAGCACCTTCTTGGTTTGTGCCACTCCATTTCACCTGAAGAGAGGGACCCAAACATAAACATCAAGGGAATTTAGTACAGCAAATACCTCAAGCAATGCCCAACAGTCACTTTTAATTCAATTAAAGTATAATCAAAAATCAACAAACACACACAGACAGGTGAAAAATAATATCCTTGACAAAAGTAGATATATCAATTAAGGGCTGTTCACGTTAACAACAATAACTATAACAATATAAATGTTAAATAATCTGTTAAATGATAGTTAAACATTACACATTTATATGCATCATTTATAGGATTGCAAGTCATTTGATAAAAATGTACTGCATTATACCAACCTCACATTTGAAGTCATGCGCTTTAGCATGTACAACCGACAGGAAGGGCCTCATATTCTGAAGGGGCTGGAGCTCGGGACAGTTGGTACTTATTCTTTGCAGGTATGGCCAATATTTGCACACAACATCCATACAAAAAAAGGTGACGTCATGTTTGGATGCCAGCAGCTGCTGCAAAAACATGGGGTATGCAAATATTTCACCCCTAAACATATTAAGGGCAGCCAGCAAGACACCATGCCTGCACACTGCCAGCTCCAGTCCCGTCTCATCCACCTTACTGCTTGATCTTTGGGAGGTCTCTCTGGCAGCTGACCACTCCCCACCACAATTGCTCCTTCCAGCGACCTACATTGTAGAAAATCATAATTGACAAATAATCTCATCAACAGTCATTACAGGGAACAATTATAAATTTCTTTCAGGGGACAAGGAACAGATTAGTGTTGGCAGATCAAGAACAATTAGGTTTACAGGTAGATATCATAATACATGGGAGTACTGACTGACTATAAATTATAATGTTATATTGAGATAGAAATGCAAGTCTGTTATTACATGTTTATTTTTGCTGTGGATGTGATCCACAAATCTGGTCACATCTTCATCTTTTGCAATGAAGACACCGTCAAAGATGGCCCGCTCCTGAGATCTAAAAAACCAACAAGAAATAAAAAGACTTCAATGTTTAAAAGGATAGTTGAGTATTCTCAAAGTGGGGTGGTATAAGGTACTTATCCATAGTAAGTGTGTTACCTACAGTACACTGTATTCAAACAGCCCTTTTCCTTGCCACTACATTGTCTCAACAGTAGAACTTGCATATTTCTAGATCTAACCTCAACTACAATACCGGATATTGTTTTTTTTTCCAGGTGGGCCTTTTATATGTGGCTAAAACACATTTTTCTGCTTCTCCACAATACAGGCAGGGGATGGGTGAGGGTGACCATTGCCTGCTGTAGGTAACAGACTGACCATGGATAAGTACCTCATACAACCCCACTTCAAACACCTCTTTTTAATCATAATCGAAAGGTTACATTACTATCTATTTTGATATTTAAACAGTGTGGGTGTGTACATTATTGTATACCTTGCTGTACTTTTGAAGCGGTAATGCTTGCGGTTTCCATCCACCGAGACAGCAAGCATTGCCGGGGTACAGGCAGGACAGATGAATTTCTCCTCCTTGCAGGTGGAGTCAACCTCATATTGTACAGCAGCCCATTCAAAAAAGCTTTTTTGGAAGCTGTCTGATGAGATCTTCCCAGTCTATGTAAAAAAAAAAAGCACAATTTTTTTTTTTTTAAACAAAGACCTTTCCATTTCTAAACAAACATATTTATGCTCTTGCAGAATGAAGAAAGAAATACTTACACGGCCAAAGCGAGCAGTCCGCTTCTCAAGCATTCTTAGATATGCCTGAAAAGACATCCCGGGTGATGCCATCTTTATGTCTTCAAATGTATAAAACAGGTCTGTCTCATAAATTGTCACAAAATGAAGGGTGGCAGGCCAGTATCCACAATTTATCAGGTCATCAAGTCCTGCTGTCCAAGTTGCCTGGCATCCCTCGCAGGTCAGCTCAGGCATGTTGAGATCATACCGTCCTACAAGGTAATATTTACATTTACAACCAAGGTTGGAATGTTATGTAGCATGTGCCATATAGTGTATATCCAAGTGGTCCAGTAAAGCTTGCTGACTTGATGGGCACTATCATGAATAAGTTATTTGTAAATGGCATGAATAAATAAGTGACATTCCCCCCCCAAAAGGTTTGCATGACAACCATAATGAGCTCATTTTTTGAAACATTGAGTTCTTGGAGTTGTTGAATAGAAATACATACTTTTGTTGAAACTGGACAAAGGAAATCTTTTGCACAATTACCATTTATTGTGACCAAAGCAACTGCCTTCCCTTTGATCACCCTGAGTGCTTCTGGGGGACACCCACAGATGCTGACAGGCATCTCAATAGGCAAAAATCGCACTGAAAGACATTACACATAGGTTACACTAATTCATAATTACTGACACAGACAAAAACTAGCTCAGAAAAAAGCAGTGTGTAACTTACCGCAGTTTGTAAGTGCCTTTTCAACAACACAGGTGGTTGGAGGCAATGGCTGGAAGAAGCCAGCACACATGGCATCCCTGTTATGGAGGACTGAGGCATTGCTGTGTCTGCTGATGTCACATTCAGCACATAGAAAGTGACATGGAAGGCAATCTCTGCATCTAATAGCCGCGCAGTTGTTCCCACATTGGCTGCAGCCATTTGTTGCCACGCTCTCCTTGGCCAACATGCTATTAAGAAGAGATGGT
>JAQOOF010000128.1:25000-30000 GCA_029931835.1 Etheostoma nigrum
ATATAAAGAGACTTCAGATACAGTATTAGGGACCACTAAGGTCTATATAAAAGAGACTTCAGATACAGTATTAGGGGACCACTAAGGTCTATATAAAGATACTTCAGATACAGTATTAGGGGACCACTAAGGTCTATATAAAAGAGACTTCAGATACAGTATTAGGGGACCACTAAGGTCTATATAAAGAGACTTCAGATACAGTATTAGGGGACCACTAAGGTCTATATAAAGAGACTTCAGATACAGTATTAGGGACCACTAAGGTCTATATAAAGAGACTTCAGATACAGTATTAGGGACCACTAAGGTCTCTATAAAAGAGACTTCAGATACAGTATTAGGGGACCACTAAGGTCTATATAAAAGAGACTTCAGATACAGTATTAGGGACCACTAAGGTCTATATAAAAGAGACTTCAGATCCAGTATTAGGGACCATTAAGGTCTATATAAAAGAGACTTCAGATACAGTATTAGGGGACCACTAAGGTCTATATAAAAGAGACTTCAGATCCAGTATTAGGGACCACTAAGGTCTATATAAAAGAGACTTCAGATCCAGTATTAGGGACCACTAAGGTCTATATAAAGAGACTTCAGATCCAGTATTAGGGACCACTAAGGTCTATATAAAGAGACTTCAGATCCAGTATTAGGGACCACTAAGGTCTATATAAAAGAGACTTCAGATACAGTATTAGGGGACTACTTAGGTCTATATAAAGAGACTTCAGATCCAGTATTAGGGGACCAGTAAGGTCTATATAAAAGAGACTTCAGATCCAGTATTAGGGACCACTAAGGTCTATATAAAGAGACTTCAGATACAGTATTAGGGACCACTAAGGTCTATATAAAGAGACTTCAGATACAGTATTAGGGACCACTAAGGTCTATATAAAGAGACTTCAGATACAGTATTAGGGACCACTAAGGTCTATATAAAGAGACTTCAGATACAGTATTAGGGACCACTAAGGTCTATGTAAAGAGACTTCAGATACAGTATTAGGGACCACTAAGGTCTATATAAAGAGACTTCAGATACAGTATTAGGGACCACTAAGGTCTATATAAAGAGACTTCAGATACAGTATTAGGGACCACTAAGGTCTATATAAAAGAGACTTCAGATACAGTATTAGGGGACCACTAAGGTCTATATAAAGAGACTTCAGATACAGTATTAGGGGACCACTAAGGTCTATATAAAGAGACTTCAGATACAGTATTAGGGACCACTAAGGTCTATATAAAAGAGACTTCAGATACAGTATTAGGGACCACTAAGGTCTATATAAAGAGACTTCAGATACAGTATTAGGGACCACTAAGGTCTATATAAAGAGACTTCAGATACAGTATTAGGGACCACTAAGGTCTATATAAAGAGACTTCAGATACAGTATTAGGGACCACTAAGGTCTATATAAAAGAGACTTCAGATACAGTATTAGGGACCACTAAGGTCTATATAAAGAGACTTCAGATACAGTATTAGGGACCACTAAGGTCTATATAAAGAGACTTCAGATACAGTATTAGGGACCACTAAGGTCTATATAAAAGAGACTTCAGATACAGTATTAGGGGACCACTAAGGTCTATATAAAGAGACTTCAGATACAGTATTAGGGACCACTAAGGTCTATATAAAGAGACTTCAGATACAGTATTAGGGACCACTAAGGTCTATATAAAAGAGACTTCAGATACAGTATTAGGGACCACTAAGGTCTATATAAAAGAGACTTCAGATACAGTATTAGGGACCACTAAGGTCTATATAAAGAGACTTCAGATACAGTATTAGGGACCACTAAGGTCTATATAAAGAGACTTCAGATACAGTATTAGGGACCACTAAGGTCTATATAAAGAGACTTCAGATACAGTATTAGGGACCACTAAGGTCTATATAAAAGAGACTTCAGATACAGTATTAGGGGACCACTAAGGTCTATATAAAGAGACTTCAGATACAGTATTAGGGACCACTAAGGTCTATATAAAGAGACTTCAGATACAGTATTAGGGACCACTAAGGTCTATATAAAGAGACTTCAGATACAGTATTAGGGACCACTAAGGTCTATATAAAGAGACTTCAGATACAGTATTAGGGACCACTAAGGTCTATATAAAGAGACTTCAGATACAGTATTAGGGGACCACTAAGGTCTATATAAAGAGACTTCAGATACAGTATTAGGGACCACTAAGGTCTATATAAAAGAGACTTCAGATACAGTATTAGGGACCACTAAGGTCTATATAAAGAGACTTCAGATACAGTATTAGGGACCACTAAGGTCTATATAAAAGAGACTTCAGATACAGTATTAGGGACCACTAAGGTCTATATAAAGAGACTTCAGATACAGTATTAGGGGACCACTAAGGTCTATATAAAGAGACTTCAGATACAGTATTAGGGACCACTAAGGTCTATATAAAAGAGACTTCAGATACAGTATTAGGGACCACTAAGGTCTATATAAAAGAGACTTCAGATACAGTATTAGGGACCACTAAGGTCTATATAAAAGAGACTTCAGATACAGTATTAGGGACCACTAAGGTCTATATAAAAGAGACTTCAGATACAGTATTAGGGGACCACTAAGGTCTATATAAAGAGACTTCAGATACAGTATTAGGGACCACTAAGGTCTATATAAAGAGACTTCAGATACAGTATTAGGGACCACTAAGGTCTATATAAAAGAGACTTCAGATACAGTATTAGGGACCACTAAGGTCTATATAAAGAGACTTCAGATACAGTATTAGGGACCACTAAGGTCTATATAAAAGAGACTTCAGATACAGTATTAGGGACCACTAAGGTCTATATAAAGAGACTTCAGATACAGTATTAGGGACCACTAAGGTCTATATAAAAGAGACTTCAGATACAGTATTAGGGACCACTAAGGTCTATATAAAGAGACTTCAGATACAGTATTAGGGACCACTAAGGTCTATATAAAAGAGACTTCAGATACAGTATTAGGGGACCACTAAGGTCTATATAAAGAGACTTCAGATACAGTATTAGGGACCACTAAGGTCTATATAAAGAGACTTCAGATACAGTATTAGGGACCACTAAGGTCTATATAAAGAGACTTCAGATACAGTATTAGGGACCACTAAGGTCTATATAAAAGAGACTTCAGATACAGTATTAGGGACCACTAAGGTCTATATAAAAGAGACTTCAGATACAGTATTAGGGACCACTAAGGTCTATATAAAGAGACTTCAGATACAGTATTAGGGACCACTAAGGTCTATATAAAGAGACTTCAGATACAGTATTAGGGGACCACTAAGGTCTATATAAAGAGACTTCAGATACAGTATTAGGGACCACTAAGGTCTATATAAAGAGACTTCAGATACAGTATTAGGGACCACTAAGGTCTATATAAAAGAGACTTCAGATACAGTATTAGGGGACCACTAAGGTCTATATAAAAGAGACTTCAGATACAGTATTAGGGACCACTAAGGTCTATATAAAAGAGACTTCAGATACAGTATTAGGGACCACTAAGGTCTATATAAAGAGACACTTAACGGTCCTTTCTACTCGGCTCACTGTCACCTTTTCTTGAATAAAACTGCTAAATTTAACTTTTTTGGCTTTAAAGGCCTTTAACTTCACCGTCGTACTGTTAGGCTAGGAGCTTTTATTGTGAAAGGTAAGATGTGTCTTCTTTTCACAGTAAAGGTACCGTACTACCATTTACAGTATTTCTATGTATTAATTGTAAAAATACAAAACAATTAAACACAACATAAGATAAAAAAGTAATAAACGTCATAAACCATAAAAAGAAACGGACAACATGTTAAACAACAACAACAACAAAACGAATGGCAGCCATCTTGTCTATTCTCCAGCTCGGTATGGGAGGCTTTTATTTTGAAATAAGTAATCCATTAATCCTCCCGGGGACACTTCCTGCTCCGCGGCGTCGGGATTACGGAGGCCGTCGCTCATATCAGATGGCCTCCTCCGTTACCTGATGATGTCACTAATCTGCTGCTAAGTGCTTAAGTAGCTCTGGCGCCCGATTGGTTACAGGACATGTGATCAGTTTCAGGTTCAGGGTCCGGAGCGTGGTCTCCTGGGGGGACACGGGGGCCCTGAGGGCTCAACACGCTGTAAAAGGTAAACAATTATCTTTTTTTTTTTTATAAAATGAAAAAAAATTAAATAATATTAAATAATAAATATTAAAAAAAATAATAAAATGTAAAATAAATGAAAAATTAAATAAAAATAAAAACAAATTTAAAAAATGTTTTTAAAATAAATAAAAAAAGAAGAAAAAAAGAATATGAAATGACTAAAAATATAAAATAAATAAATTAAAATAAATAATTAATATACAATAAATTAAAATAAAGAGAAATAAAAAATAAAATAAATTAATATTAAATAAATATTAAGAAAATATAAAAGTAATGGAAAATAAATAAAAAATAATGAAATAATAAAAATAAAAAACAAATTTAAAAAATGTACATAAAATAAAATAAGAAACAAAAAGAATATGAAATGACTAAAAATATAAAATAAATTAAAATAAATTATTAATATACAATAAAGTAAAATAAATAAGAAAAAAAAATAAAAAAAATTAAATAATATTAAATAAATAAGTAATGTTAAAAAAATATAAAAATAATGTAAAATAAAAAAAAATAATGAAATAATGAAAATAAAATAAATTAGAAAATGTATATAAAATAAATAAATAAATATTAAAATAAGAAACAAAAAGAATATGAAATGAATAAAAATATGAAATAAATACATTCAAATAAATTATCAATATACAATAAATTAAAATAAATAATTAATATACAATAAATGAAAATAAATAAGAAAAATAAAAAACATAAGAAATATAAATTAAATAAAAAATATACAAAATAAAAAACATAAGAAATATAAATAAAAAAATGTAAGTAAAAAATTT
>JAQOOF010000128.1:35000-47500 GCA_029931835.1 Etheostoma nigrum
TTGGGGCCTTTTGTGTGCCGCTCAGCGAAGGTAACCATTTAATCTGACATATTTCGGAGCAGCAGAATAATAATATTTCAGCGTGGTCTTTTCCTTAATAGCCGGGGCAGAACAAAAGGCTGCAGGCCATTCATCCGGCTGACGGCTTACTTTGACACCGGGTTGTTGTAGCTCTCGGCGGGGCGCCGCGGCAACGGGTCGGGAGGGCTGCAGCTCAATCGCTCTGACAGAGAAACATTCAGAGGTCACGGGCCCGTTGTTGTTCATTCAACAGTCTCTTCCAGCCGCCGACATCTCTGCAGAGTCGGTCTGGAGAGTCACAACCCGGCTTTAACCCTCGTGCTGTCCTCCCGGGGCAAAAAAAGGGACAAAAAGTTGACATTTCTGTCAATTTTCAGACGTTTATTTATTTATTTTTTTTAGTTTCCATTAACAGCACCTCACTACCACTAGTTATACACTATTGTATTTTACTTTTATTAATGGTAAATGTCTTTTTTTAGTCTAAAGGTTTATTATTTTAGAGATGAAGTTTGCAAGCAAGTTGTCAGTGAGCTGAGAAGATCTTTAGATGAAAATCTGCTCCTTCCTTCGTCCATTGTTAACTTGTAATGCTTTGCACTTTAAGCCACTATTTGCACTTTATCATGTTTGTCATGTTTGTAAATTGTTGTTTGCTGTTTTTTGTATTTTTTTAGCTCTCTAATGTATGGCAACTGTGGATAACCTGTATTTTGTAAAACGTCAATAAATCTCTTTTGTAAAAAACAAAAAAGAAGGGGAGGTGGACCCAGGGTTCCTTTGGGTGACGATGACTGGAGGTGGACCCAGGGTGCCTTTGGGTGACAATGACTGGAGGTGGACCCAGGGTGCCTTTGGGTGACAATGACTGGAGGTGGACCCAGGGTGCCTTTGGGTGACAATGACTGGAGGTGGACCCAGGGTGCCTTTGGGTGACAATGACTGGAGGTGGACCCAGGGTGCCTTTGGGTGACAATGACTGGAGGTGGACCCAGGGTGCCTTTGGGTGACAATGACTGGAGGTGGACCCAGGGTGCCTTTGGGTGACAATGACTGGAGGTGGAAGGGGACGTGGACCCAGGGTTCCTTTGGGTGACGTTGACTGGAGGTGGAAGGGGACGTGGACCCAGGGTTCCTTTGGGTGACAATGACTGGAGGTGGAAGGGGACGTGGACCCAGGGTTCCTTTGGGTGACAATGACTGGAGGTGGAAGGGGACGTGGACCCAGGGTTCCTTTGGGTGACAATGACTGGAGGTGGAAGGGGACGTGGACCCAGGGTTCCTTTGGGTGACAATGACTGGAGGTGGAAGGGGACGTGGACCCAGGGTTCCTTTGGGTGACAATGACTGGAGGTGGAAGGGGACGTGGACCCAGGGTTCCTTTGGGTGACGTTGACTGGAGGTGGAAGGGGACGTGGACCCAGGGTTCCTTTGGGTGACGTTGACTGGAGGTGGAAGGGGACGTGGACCCAGGGTTCCTTTGGGTGACGTTGACTGGAGGTGGAAGGGGACGTGGACCCAGGGTTCCTTTGGGTGACGTTGACTGGAGGTGGAAGGGGACGTGGACCCAGGGTTCCTTTGGGTGACGTTGACTGGAGGTGGAAGGGGACGTGGACCCAGGGTGCCTTTGGGTGACGTTGACTGGAGGTGGAAGGGGACGTGGACCCAGGGTTCCTTTGGGTGACGTTGACTGGAGGTGGAAGGGGACGTGGACCCAGGGTTCCTTTGGGTGACAATGACTGGAGGTGGAAGGGGACGTGGACCCAGGGTTCCTTTGGGTGACGTTGACTGGAGGTGGAAGGGGACGTGGACCCAGGGTTCCTTTGGGTGACGATGACTGGAGGTGGAAGGGGACGTGGACCCAGGGTGCCTTTGGGTGACGTTGACTGGAGGTGGAAGGGGACGTGGACCCAGGGTTCCTTTGGGTGACGTTGACTGGAGGTGGAAGGGGACGTGGACCCAGGGTGCCTTTGGGTGACGATGACTGGAGGTGGAAGGGGACGTGGACCCAGGGTGCCTTTGGGTGACGTTGACTGGAGGTGGAAGGGGACGTGGACCCAGGGTGCCTTTGGGTGACGTTGACTGGAAGTGGAAGGGGACGTGGACCCAGGGTTCCTTTGGGTGACGATGACTCCGGTTTCTTCCCACCATGAAGACACGCATAGATGGGTTACAAGAGCAGCAATTTTCCCGTTTCCATGGGAACGTTATGAAGTGACGTGGAAGACGCAGGTTCGATTCCCACTGCAATACATCCACCAATGTGTCCCTGAGCAAGGCACAAACCCCTAGTTGCTCCAGAGGCGTGCGACTTGTATAGCAATAGAAGCTCAGTCAGTAGGGAGTTGGGTCGGGAACCAGAGGGTTGCTGGTTCAAGACCCAGTATGGACCAAAGTATGATGGTAGACTGGCGGCTAGAAAGATGCCAGTTCCCCTCCTGGGCGGTGCCCTGGAACCCCGAGGCACTGAACCTCTCGGGGCGCCTTTCCATGGGCAGCCCCCCCACACTCTGATATCTCTCCATTAGAGCATGTAGAGGTACTGAGCATGTGCGGCCTCTCTTCTCTAAGCGGAGCTCCCATGGCGCCATTTTAATGTTTTTTGACAGTGAATAACTTTACATCTGAAGCGTTTAAAGACTCTCTGTCCGTTGTTTATTTATTAAGAAACACAACAATGTGTTAATATATATGTTATGTACAATATATTAATGTTAACTAGCATGTTAGTTAGCAGTAATTAGCCTGTGCCTATGTTAATGTTAACTAGCATGTTAGTTAGCAGTAATTAGCCTGTGCCTATGTTAATGTTAACTAGCATGTTAGTTAGCACTAATTAGCCTGTGCCTATGTTAATGTTAACTAGCATGTTAGTTAGCAGTAATTAGCCTGTGCCTATGTTAATGTTAACTAGCATGTTAGTTAGCAGTAATTAGCCTGTGCCTGTGTTATCTCCTAACATATACCTACCTCTCCATCTCTGCTGATTGGGAATGATTGAGATTTCTCTTGCACAGCTACCAGAAGACTTACAGCTTTCAGACAGGTTGCCCAGGTCACATCTACGTCTTCCAGCTCAGTTGGAGGCTGCGCAGTAACGCTCAGCATCACCGGGAAAGAGCTCCTAAAAGACTTCACTGTCAAAAAAAAAAGAACAAACCAGGACCTTTAAGGAACAAGAGCTTGTCCTTGGGGTGGTACCCTCAAAGGGACATTGTTGTACCTTGAATAAGAGGATCACATTTGGACCTTAGCTGTTTGCAGGGCTGTAGTACTCGAGTCCGGTCTTGGACTCGAGTCTGGTCTTGGACTCAAGACCATTTTTCTATGGTCTCGGACTTGTCTCGGACTCGCTAGTATTTGGACTCGGACTTGTCTCGGTCTTGGCCACTGGTCTTGCCAGATATGGCTTCTGGTCTGGACCGAGTCCAGGTGTCTTTATTATGTTGATAATAATATTGGAGGGAAAGTGAAACCCAAAATGATTGTCTTGATACTGTCATGCATAAGACCTTTATTCTGTCCTGGACTCGGTCTTGACTCGGACTCGAACCTCTTTGGACTCTGTCTTGACTTGGACTCGACTAGTCCTGGTCTTGGACTCGATTAAGGTGGTCTTGACTACAGCCCTGCCTGTTTGTACCTTCTAAGGGACAATATTAAACCGTAAAGGATCAATAATGTACCTTAAAGGTACAAATCTGTACCTTACACCTCAAAAAGTACACACTGTACAACAGAAGGTGTAGAAATGTACCTTCAAGATACATTTTTGTACTTTTAAGGGAACATTTGCTAAGTTTGTCTATGCCCGGCACACGTCCACAGTGAAACACCAGATATTACCAGTTGGCGTTTCCCAGCACAGCTGTCTCCCTCTCCCTCTCCCTCTCTCCTCTCTCTCTCTCTCTCTCTCTCTCTCTCTCTGTGAGAGCCGTGTGTCCAACTGGCTGCTCAACAATAAACTCTCCGCCGCCAATCAGCCAATCAGCTGGCTTCAAACTGCACGCGCTCAGTGTGCATCTCTTCCTCTTTGCAGGTATCAAACCGCCAGGAAAAACAAGCAGCTCTGAAGCACTCGCCTGTTAATCTTTTAATTTTTTTGGACGGACGTGCAGAGGTTTTTAACAACAGACACGTTTTAACACTGCTGCAAGGTGTGAGAACGAGAAAGTGTTTTCATTATGTAGGATTAAAGCGTCCATATTCTGCTCATCTTCAGGGTCATAACTGTATTTTGAGGTTGTACCAGAACAGGTTTCCATGGTTACATTTTCTAAAAACACCATATTTTTGTTGTACTGCACATTGCTGCAGATCCTGTTATTCACCCTGTGTGTTTAGGTTTCTGTTTTATCTCCAGAGTGAGACATCTCTCTAGTTGTATCTCGAGAGTGAGACATCTCTCTGGTTTTATCTCCAGAGTGAGACATCTCCCTTCTATCCTATCTTTGTTGGGAGCTGCACATGCTCAGTAGCTCGGTAAGATCAGATCCTCTCTCATTCCCCCTGCTCCGGTGTTTCCCCCTCTCATTCCCCCTGCTCTGGTGTTTCCCCCTCTCATTCCCCCTGCTCTGGCGTTTCCCCCTCTCATTCCCCCTGCTCTGGCGTTTCCCCTCTCATTCCCCCTGCTCTGACGTTTCCCCCCTCTCATTCCCCCTGCCCTGACATTTCCCCCTCTCATTCTCCCTGCCCTGACATTTCCCCCTCTCATTCCCCCTGCTCTGGCGTTTCCCCCTCTCATTCCCCCCAGCCCTGGCATTTCCCCCTCTCATTCCCCCTGCTCTGGCGTTTCCCCTCTCATTCCCCCTGCACTGGCGTTTCCCCCTCTCATTCCCCCTGCTCTGGCGTTTCCCCCTCTCATTCCCCCTGCCCTGGCGTTTCCCCTCTCATTCCCCCTGCTCTGGCGTTTCCCCCTCCCATTCCCCCCTGCTCTGGCGTTTCCCCCTCTCATTCCCCCCAGCCCTGGCATTTCCCCCTCTCATTCCCCCTGCTCTGGCGTTTCCCCCTCTCATTCCCCCTGCTCTGGCGTTTCCCCCTCTCATTCCCCCTGCTCTGGCGTTTCCCCCTCTCATTCCCCCTGCTCTGGCGTTTCCCCCTCTCATTCCCCCTGCTCTGGCGTTTCCCCCTCTCATTCCCCCTGCTCTGACGTTTCCCCCTCTCATTCCCCCTGCTCTGGCGTTTCCCCCTCTCATTCCCCCTG
Source organism: Etheostoma nigrum (assembly GCA_029931835.1). Classification (NCBI taxonomy): domain Eukaryota; kingdom Metazoa; phylum Chordata; class Actinopteri; order Perciformes; family Percidae; genus Etheostoma; species Etheostoma nigrum. The sequence continues at coordinate 40,225 of JAQOOF010000128.1, forward strand.
CTCTGGCGTTTCCCTCTCTCATTCCCCCTGCTCTGGCGTTTCCCCCTCTCATTCTCCCTGCTCTGGCGTTTCCCCCTCTCATTCTCCCTGCTCTGGCGTTTCCCCCTCTCATTCCCCCCAGCCCTGGCGTTTCCCCCTCTCATTCCCCCCTGCCCTGACATTACCCCCTCTCATTCCCCCTGCCCTGACATTTCCCCCTCTCATTCTCCCTGCTCTGGCGTTTCCCTCTCTCATTCCCCCTGCTCTGGCGTTTCCCCCTCTCATTCCCCCTGCTCTGGTGTTTCCCCCTCTCATTCCCCCTGCTCTGGCGTTTCCCCCTCTCATTCCCCCCTGCTCTGGCGTTTCCCCCTCTCATTCCCCCTGCTCTGGTGTTTCCCCCTCTCATTCCCCCTGCCCTGGCGTTTCCCCCTCTCATTCCCCCTGCTCTGGCGTTTCCCCCTCTCATTCCCCCTGCTCTGGCGTTTCCCCCTCTCATTCCCCCTGCTCTGGCGTTCCCCTTTCAGAGTAAAAACTTTTCGTCTCCAACTCGTTCCGGCGTGCTCGGCGACGCGTCGGCAGACTTCATTAATCAGGCTGATTTCAGCAGAAGTGATTTGAAAAGATTGCGGTGCGTTCGAGGACCTTTGAAGAGGAAGAGTTTCTGATGGTGAAAGATTTTATTTTATTTATTCTCCCCTCTCAGATTGCAAAGTGCAGGCGAGAGGCGCGATCACATTTACATCTCACACTCGAATCAGCTGATGAGTCAGAAACCAGGGAAGAAGAAGAAGAAGAAGAAGAAGAAGAAGAAGAAGAAGAAGAAGAAGAGAAGAAGGAGGTTTTTAACCCTTGTGTTGTCTTCACGTCAAAATTGAAGTTTTCAACACTACGTAACACTAACTTATTAACTTGATTTTTTGTTATTTTTGGAATTTATGTTCAATAAACCTCATTTATAGGAAATTATACCTAATGTTTGAGTTAGAAAAACAGAAATTAGGAATTATTGAGACTAAAATTAAAGGAATGGATGTTGATGATAATCACAGACTGGAATATGTCAACTTTTACTCAATACTATTTCAAAAACACTTCCATTTGTTTTACAATGCTATAAAATTGAATAAGACGCCCCAAAATTAATGAAAGTAGAGATTTGTACTTGGCAAAGAGCGTTGTGTGGAATCAATCATGTTATTTTGGGGAATTAATTTAGCGTGTATAAAGCAGCATATTTCCACCAGACTCCATGTAAATAATCACTACTTTTAGCGTGTATAAAGCAGCATATCTCCACCAGACTCCATGTAAATAATCACTACTTTTAGCGTGTATAGAGCAGCATATCTCCACCAGACTCCATGTAAATAATCACTATTTTTATCATCGTAAAACACGCTTCATTTAAAGTGGACAGAAACTAAATAAAACTACCAAAAGCCGTCTTGGTTCATCTTTCCACTGTTCCAACAATCACCACTCTGGTCTGGTTGGAGTAAACTCTTAATTCACCCATTTACATGTGGAGATATGCTGCTCTATACACGCTAAAAGTAGTGATTATTTACATGGAGTCTGGTGGAGATATGCTGCTCAATGCACACTAAAAGTAGTGATTATTTACATGGAGTCTGGTGGAGATATGCTGCTCTATACACGCTAAAAGTAGTGATTATTTACATGGAGTCTGGTGGAGATATGCTGCTCTATACACGCTAAATGTAGTGATTATTTACATGGAGTCTGGTGGAGATATGCTGCTCTATACACGCTAAATGTAGTGATTATTTACATGGAGTCTGGTGGAGATATGCTGCTCTATACATGCTAAAAGTAGTGATTATTTACATGGAGTCTGGTGGAGATATGCTGCTCTATACACGCTAAAAGTAGTGATTATTTACATGGAGTCTGGTGGAGATATGCTGCTCTATGCATGCTAAATGTAGTGATTATTTACATGGAGTCTGGTGGAGATATGCTGCTCTATACATGCTAAAAGTAGTGATTATTTACATGGAGTCTGGTGGAGATATGCTGCTCTAAACACGCTAAATGTAGTGATTATTTACATGGAGTCTGGTGGAGATATGCTGCTCTATACACGCTAAAAGTAGTGATTATTTACATGGAGTCTGGTGGGTTTGGTGATGGTGATTTTGGGGCTGTTCAATACCAATTTTAAAGATTTTGATAACTGAGGCTGGACATCTGTCCTGAAGGGTTACATTACAGCTCGTTTCACGGCTGCCGGTTACAGCGTCCTCGCTCAATAATGGACCAACTTCAGAGATTCTTGTTCACATTGGAGACCCCAAAACATGGGGAAAAAACGAAGTTACCCTTCCAAGATAATATCAGTGTGAGGTCAAAGGTCACGGCGGAGGCAGATGGGACAGTTGTTTGAGACTCATGCGGAGGAAGCAAATCAATCAAATTCCTCTCGTCCAATCACAGAGCTTCATTGCACATTCTGCTGGGGTCTGATCGTTTATTGCCACTTTTTCAACATTTTATTATGCTTTGCAGCTGTAGTCTTTCCATCACCTACAGTTACACACACACACACACACACTACACACACACACACACATGCAGGGAGACACACACACACACACACACACACACACGGACACATGCAGACACACACACACGCGCAGACACACACACACACAGGGAAACAAACACACACACATGCAGGGACACACACACACACCCATGCAGGGACACACACACACACCCATGCAGGGACACACACACACACCCATGCAGGGATAAACACACACCCATGCAGGGAGACACACACACACACACACACACACACACACACACACGGACACATGCAGCACAGACACACACACCCATGCAGGGACACACACACACACATGCAGGGAGACACACACACACACACACACACACACACACACACACGGACACATGCAGACACACACACACGCGCAGACACACACACCCATGCAGGGATAAACACACACCCATGCAGGGACACACACACACACATGCAGGGACACACACACACACACACACACACACCCATGCAGGGACACACACACACACCCATGCAGGGACACACACACACACATGCAGGGACACACACACACACACACACACACACACACACACACACACACATCACACACACACACACACATGCAGGGACACACACACACACACACAATCACACACACACACACACATGCAGGGACACACACACACACACACACACACCCATGCAGGGACACACACACACACATGCAGGGACACACACACACACCCATGCAGGGACACACACACACACATGCAGGGACACACACACACACCCATGCAGGGACACACACACACACATGCAGGGCACACACACACACACACACACACACACACACACACACACACACACACACAGTCCTGAACACCTGCTGCCCTCTACAGGTCCATCAGGTCTTTTTTAAAGTTTTACAAGTTGTTTTCACCACATCACAAACACGTGTCATTTAATCAGGTTTGTTTATAAAAGAAAATTGAAAGTATTCCAACAAATGTAAAGTATGGGTCATAAACAAATGAAATAAAGTTCTGACAACGTGAGAAAAAAGGAGTTTAAAATGACAGAAGTTGAGATGGAGAGGAGGAAGAGGAGGAGAGGAAGAAGGAAAGGAGGGATCCGAAGGGAAGGATGGTGGACGAGGTGAGGAGGAGGTAAAGGCAGCGTGAAGGAGAGATGAAACAAGGAGAAGAAGAGAAGGAGGGGGAGAGAAAGGGAGGAGGACAAGAGGAAGGAGAAGGAGAGGGAGAGAATGGAAGGATGACGGAGGAGAAGGAGATGAGGATTTAGGAAAGAGGGAGAGAGGAAGGAGAAGGAGAGAAGGAGAGGGAGAGAATGGAAGGAGGACTAGAGGAAGGAGAAGGAGAGGGAGAGAATGGAAGGAGGACGAGAGGAAGGAGAAGGAGAGGGAGAGAATGGAAGGAGGACGGAGAAGAAGGAGATGAGGATTTAGGAAAGAGGAAGAGAGGAAGGAGAAGGAGAGAAGGAGAGGGAGAGAATGGAAGGAGGACGAGAGGAAGGAGAAGGAGAGGGAGAGAATGGAAGGAGGACGAGAGGAAGGAGAAGGAGAGGGAGAGAATGGAAGGAGGACGGAGGAGAAGGAGATGAGGATTTAGGAAAGAAGAAGAGAGGAAGGAGAAGGAGAGAAGGAGAGGGAGAGAATGGAAGGAGGACGGAGGAGAAGGAGATGAGGATTTAGGAAAGAGGAAGAGAGGAAGGAGAAGGAGAGAAGGAGAGGGAGAGAATGGAAGGAGGACGGAGGAGAAGGAGATGAGGATTTAGGAAAGAAGAAGAGAGGAAGGAGAAGGAGAGAAGGAGAGGGAGAGAATGGAAGGAGGACGGAGGAGAAGGAGATGAGGATTTAGGAAAGAGGAAGAGAGGAAGGAGAAGGAGAGGGAGAGAATGGAAGGAGGACGGAGGAGAAGGAGATGAGGATTTAGGAAAGAGGACGAGAGGAAGGAGAAGGAGAGGGAGAGAATGGAAGGAGGACGGAGAAGAAGGAGATGAGGATTTAGGAAAGAGGAAGAGAGGAAGGAGAAGGAGAGAAGGAGAGGGAGAGAATGGAAGGAGGACGGAGAGGAAGGAGAAGGAGAGGGAGAGAATGGAAGGAGGACGAGAAGGAAGGAGAAGGAGAGGGAGAGAATGGAAGGAGGACGGAGGAGAAGGAGATGAGGATTTAGGAAAGAGGAAGAGAGGAAGGAGAAGGAGAGAAGGAGAGGGAGAGAATGGAAGGAGGACGAGAGGAAGGAGAAGGAGAGGGAGAGAATGGAAGGAGGACGGAGAGGAAGGAGAAGGAGAGGGAGAGAATGGAAGGAGGACGGAGGAGAAGGAGATGAGGATTTAGGAAAGAAGAAGAGAGGAAGGAGAAGGAGAGAAGGAGAGGGAGAGAATGGAAGGAGGACGGAGGAGAAGGAGATGAGGATTTAGGAAAGAGGAAGAGAGGAAGGAGAAGGAGAGAAGGAGAGGGAGAGAATGGAAGGAGGACGGAGGAGAAGGAGATGAGGATTTAGGAAAGAAGAAGAGAGGAAGGAGAAGGAGAGAAGGAGAGGGAGAGAATGGAAGGAGGACGGAGGAGAAGGAGATGAGGATTTAGGAAAGAGGAAGAGAGGAAGGAGAAGGAGAGAAGGAGAGGGAGAGAATGGAAGGAGGACGAGAGGAAGGAGAAGGAGAGGGAGAGAATGGAAGGAGGACGGAGGAGAAGGAGATGAGGATTTAGGAAAGAGGACGAGAGGAAGGAGAAGGAGAGGGAGAGAATGGAAGGAGGACGGGAGAAGAAGGAGATGAGGATTTAGGAAAGAGGAAGAGAGGAAGGAGAAGGAGAGAAGGAGAGGGAGAGAATGGAAGGAGGACGAGAGGAAGGAGAAGGAGAGGGAGAGAATGGAAGGAGGACGGAGGAGAAGGAGATGAGGATTTAGGAAAGAGGAAGAGAGGAAGGAGAAGGAGAGAAGGAGAGGGAGAGAATGGAAGGAGGACGAGAGGAAGGAGAAGGAGGGGAGAGAATGGAAGGAGGACGGAGAAGAAGGAGATGAGGATTAGGAAAGAGGAAGAGAGGAAGGAGAAGGAGAGAAGGAGAGGGAGAGGATGGAAGGAGGACGGAGGAGAAAAGAGGAGGAAAGGGAGGACAAGAGGAAGATGAAAAGAACAAATGAGAGATGAAGAGATGGTGTGGAGGAGAGGAATTAGCGAGAAGGAGAAATTAAAAAGAAGGGGCTCTCTCTCTCTCTCTCTCTCTCCCCCTTTCTCTCCTCCTTTATTCTTCCTGTCATCCTCTCCCCTCCTTTCCTCTCCTTGCTGTTCCCCCTCTTTTTATATACATCTGCTCACTTGTTTCTCCCTCCCCCTGGTCTCTCTCATCCTCACCCTTTTCTCCCACCTCCTTCTCTGCTCCTCTCTTTTTCTCCCTCCTCCCTCCCCCCATCTCCCCCTCTCAGTCTGGGGGTCTGCACGGTCCCTGTCTTCCTCTCTTCCCCCGTCTCCCTCCTCCTGACTAACTTTTCTTCTTCCTTTCTCTCCTCCTTCCTCCCCTCCTTCCTCCCCTCCTTCCTCCCCCATCTCTTCTCCTCACTAACTTTTCCCTTTCTCTCTCTCTCTCGTCTTCCTCCCCCTTGTCTCTCCTCTCTCTCCCTCCTCCCCCTCTCAGTCTCAGTCGGGTGTCTGCATGGTCCCTCTCTTCCTCTCTCTCTCTCTCCTCCTGACTAACTTTTCTTCTTCTTTCTTTCTCTCTCTCCTCCTTTCTCTCCTCCTCCCCTCCTTCCTCCCCATCTCTTCTCCTCACTAACTTTCCCCTCTCTCTCTCTCTCTCTCCTCCACCCTCCCCCTCTCAGTCGGGGGTCTGCATGGTCCCTCTCTTCCTCTCTCTCTCTCCATCTGACTAACTTTTCTTCTTCTCCTCTATCTCTCCTCTCTGTTCTCTCCCCCTTTCTGTCTTCCTCCCCCTTGTCTCTCCTCTCTCTTCCTCCCCTCCTTCCTCCCCCATCTCTTCTCCTCACTAACTTTCCCCCTCTCTCTCTCTCTCTCTCTCCTCCCTCCTCCCCCTCTCAGTCTCAGTCGGGGGTCTGCATGGTCCCTCTCTCCTTTCTTTTGCTCTTCCCCTGACTCTCTCCTCCTGACAAACTTTTCTTCTTGTCCCTCTCTCCCCCCTTCTCTGCTCTCTCCCTCCCTCCTCCCTCCCTCCTCCCAGTCGGGGGTCCACATTGTCCCCCCTCTCTCCCCCCTCTCTCTCTCTCTCTCTGTGGGAACAGCTCCTCTGTTTGTCGGCCAATAGGTCCGATTCAGCCGGGGCCCTTTCAGAAACACCAGGGCCACAAAAGCTAACGGGAAACGACCCCCCCTCCCCCCTCCCTCCCCTCCCTCCCCCCTCCCTCCCCCCTCCCTCACCCCCCTCCCCCCTCCTCCACTGAGGCCTCTCTGAGTTTGTTTAAGAGATTGAGGGTCTAAAGAAAGACAGAGAAAGAGAGAGGGACGGAGAGAAAGCGTCCGCCCATTAAGGTAATTATATAGAGCCTGTGTTCCCGTGAGGGCCCTTAATTGATGTTAATGTTTGTCTAATTGGGGGGGGGGGAGGGGGGTGTAGGGGGGTGGAGGGGGGGCCAGAAGGGAGGAGGTGCAGGTCTTCCTCTAAAGGGCCGTCTCCTTCACAGGACAAGGAGCACTTTTCAGTCCTTCTTCTCGTCTCTGCGTCGTTCACACCTTCCCACAATGCCTGTCACCTCCAGCTTTCTCACATTACCTTTTCTT
>JAQOOF010000128.1:52500-59188 GCA_029931835.1 Etheostoma nigrum
TTTTTGTATTTTTTAATGTTTTGATGCTTTTTTTGTATTTTTTAATGTTTTGATGCTTTTTTTGTATTTTTTAATGTTTTGATGCTTTTTTTGTATTTTTTAATGTTTTGATGCTTTTTTTGTATTTTTTAATGTTTTGATGCTTTTTTTGTATTTTTTAATGTTTTGATGCTTTTTTTGTATTTTTTAATGTTTTGATGCTTTTTTGTATTTTTTAATGTTTTGATGCTTTTTTTGTATTTTTTAATGTTTTGATGCTTTTTTGTATTTTTTAATGTTTTGATGCTTTTTTTTTGTATTTTTTAATGTTTTGATGCTTTTTTTGTATTTTTTAATGTTTTGATGCTTTTTTTGTATTTTTTAATGTTTTGATGCTTTTTTTGTATTTTTTAATGTTTTGATGCTTTTTTTGTATTTTTTAATGTTTTGATGCTTTTTTGTATTTTTTAATGTTTTGATGCTTTTTTGTATTTTTTAATGTTTTGATGCTTTTTTTGTATTTTTTAATGTTTTGATGCTTTTTTTGTATTTTTTAATGTTTTGATGCTTTTTTTGTATTTTTTAATGTTTTGATGCTTTTTTTGTATTTTTTAATGTTTTGATGCTTTTTTTGTATTTTTTAATGTTTTGATGCTTTTTTTGTATTTTTTAATGTTTTGATGCTTTTTTTGTATTTTTTAATGTTTTGATGCTTTTTTTGTATTTTTTAATGTTTTGATGCTTTTTTTGTATTTTTTAATGTTTTGATGCTTTTTTTGTATTTTTTAATGTTTTGATGCTTTTTTGTATTTTTTAATGTTTTGATGCTTTTTTTGTATTTTTTAATGTTTTGATGCTTTTTTTGTATTTTTTAATGTTTTGATGCTTTTTTTGTATTTTTTAATGTTTTGATGCTTTTTTTGTATTTTTTAATGTTTTGATGCTTTTTTTGTATTTTTTAATGTTTTGATGCTTTTTTTTGTATTTTTTAATGTTTTGATGCTTTTTTTGTATTTTTTAATGTTTTGATGCTTTTTTTGTATTTTTTAATGTTTTGATGCTTTTTTGTATTTTTTAATGTTTTGATGCTTTTTTTGTATTTTTTAGATGTTTTTGATGCTTTTTTTGTATTTTTTAATGTTTTGATGCTTTTTTTGTATTTTTTAATGTTTTGATGCTTTTATTTGTAATTTTTTAATGTTTTGATGCTTTTTTTGTATTTTTTAATGTTTTGATGCTTTTTTTGTATTTTTTAATGTTTTGATGCTTTTTTTGTATTTTTTAATGTTTTGATGCTTTTTTTGTATTTTTTAATGTTTTGATGCTTTTTTGTATTTTTTAATGTTTTGATGCTTTTTTTGTATTTTTTAATGTTTTGATGCTTTTTTTGTATTTTTTAATGTTTTGATGCTTTTTTGTATTTTTTAATGTTTTGATGCTTTTTTTGTATTTTTTAATGTTTTGATGCTTTTTTTGTATTTTTTAATGTTTTGATGCTTTTTTTGTATTTTTTAATGTTTTGATGCTTTTTTTGTATTTTTTAATGTTTTGATGCTTTTTTTGTATTTTTTAATGTTTTGATGCTTTTTTTGTATTTTTTAATGTTTTGATGCTTTTTTTGTATTTTTTAATGTTTTGATGCTTTTTTGTATTTTTTAATGTTTTGATGCTTTTTTTGTATTTTTTAATGTTTTGATGCTTTTTTTGTATTTTTTAATGTTTTGATGCTTTTTTTGTATTTTTTAATGTTTTGATGCTTTTTTTGTATTTTTTAATGTTTTGATGCTTTTTTTGTATTTTTTAATGTTTTGATGCTTTTTTTGTATTTTTTAATGTTTTGATGCTTTTTTTGTATTTTTTAATGTTTTGATGCTTTTTTTGTATTTTTTAATGTTTTGATGCTTTTTTTGTATTTTTTAATGTTTTGATGCTTTTTTTGTATTTTTTAATGTTTTGATGCTTTTTTTGTATTTTTTAATGTTTTGATGCTTTTTTTGTATTTTTTAATGTTTTGATGCTTTTTTTGTATTTTTTAATGTTTTGATGCTTTTTTTGTATTTTTTAATGTTTTGATGCTTTTTTTGTATTTTTTAATGTTTTGATGCTTTTTTTGTATTTTTTAATGTTTTGATGCTTTTTTTGTATTTTTTAATGTTTTGATGCTTTTTTGTATTTTTTAATGTTTTGATGCTTTTTTTGTATTTTTTAATGTTTTGATGCTTTTTTTGTATTTTTTAATGTTTTGATGCTTTTTTTGTATTTTTTAATGTTTTGATGCTTTTTTTGTATTTTTTAATGTTTTGATGCTTTTTTTGTATTTTTTAATGTTTTGATGCTTTTTTTGTATTTTTTAATGTTTTGATGCTTTTTTGTATTTTTTAATGTTTTGATGCTTTTTTTGTATTTTTTAATGTTTTGATGCTTTTTTTGTATTTTTTAATGTTTTGATGCTTTTTTGTATTTTTTAATGTTTTGATGCTTTTTTTTGTATTTTTTAATGTTTTGATGCTTTTTTTGTATTTTTTAATGTTTTGATGCTTTTTTTGTATTTTTTAATGTTTTGATGCTTTTTTTGTATTTTTTAATGTTTTGATGCTTTTTTTGTATTTTTTAATGTTTTGATGCTTTTTTTGTATTTTTTAATGTTTTGATGCTTTTTTGTATTTTTTAATGTTTTGATGCTTTTTTTGTATTTTTTAATGTTTTGATGCTTTTTTTGTATTTTTTAATGTTTTGATGCTTTTTTTGTATTTTTTAATGTTTTGATGCTTTTTTGTATTTTTTAATGTTTTGATGCTTTTTTTGTATTTTTTAATGTTTTGATGCTTTTTTTGTATTTTTTAATGTTTTGATGCTTTTTTTGTATTTTTTAATGTTTTGATGCTTTTTTTGTATTTTTTAATGTTTTGATGCTTTTTTTGTATTTTTTAATGTTTTGATGCTTTTTTTGTATTTTTTAATGTTTTGATGCTTTTTTGTATTTTTTAATGTTTTGATGCTTTTTTTTGTATTTTTTAATGTTTTGATGCTTTTTTTGTATTTTTTAATGTTTTGATGCTTTTTTGTATTTTTTAATGTTTTGATGCTTTTTTTTGTATTTTTTAATGTTTTGATGCTTTTTTTTTGCGCTTCTGACTCCGCGTCTCACGCTTTCTCGACAGAAAACGGCAACAACGCCACAAATAATCTCATATCTTAATAATCAAATAATAATAATAATTATTATTAACAATAAGAGACGTTAAGACGGGACGTCCTGCAGCGAAGACCCGGCACAAATCAACAAATCAATAAATCAATAATCAATAATCAATAATCAGGGTCTTCCTTTCTTTTTTTAACCTTTTTTAACCTTTTTTGCCTCTCTCGACATTTTTAGGCTGTTCATTCACATTTTTTGTCTTTTTGATGCTTATTTAAATGTATTTTGACACTTCCAATGCTTTTATAGCGCTATCTATATATCAGGTTTGATTTAATTTTTTCAAATTACTTTTTAACCCTTTTTGAGCCTTTTTTGCTGCTTTTTGGGTGTTTCTTCATATTTTTTTGCTCTTTTTCTGAAGGTTATTTAAAAAGTTTTTTTTTTAAATATTTTCTTCAATGCTTTTTTAGCGCCATCTATATATCAGGTTTGATTTAATCGTTTTTTATTAATTTTTTGGGGCTTTTTATGCTTTTTTAAACCTTTTTTTGCCGCTGTTTGGCTGTTTATTGATGCTATTTATTTTTTTAAATTAACACTTTCATCACCACATTTTTAGCGCGATCTATATCCGGCTTGGTTTATTTTTTCATAAAGACTTTTGGCTTTTTTGTTTGCTTTTTTAACCCTTTTTTTAACCGCTCGTCTTTTCTTTCATTCACTTTTTTGACGCTTATTTAAATGTTTTTCTTCGCCGCTGTTTTAGCGCTTTCTATATCAGGTTTGATTTCCTTTTTTGAATATTTTTTTAATGTTTTTTTTAACCCTTTTTGGGCCTTTTTTGCCGCTCTCTTGCCTTTTTTTCTGACTTTTTTGGCTGTTCATTCACATATTTTTGGGCCCATTTTTGCTGCTCTCTTATCTATTTTGATGCTTTTTGGCTGTTTATTCACATTTTTTTGGCTATTTTTTTAAGCTTATTTATATTTATTTTTTACACTTTCTTTGCAGCTTTTTTAGGATTATCTATATCAGGTTTGATTTCATTTTTTGAAATATTTTTCAATGCTTTTTTTCCAACCTATTTTGGGCCTTTTTTCACATATTTTTGGGCCCATTTTTGCTGCTCTCTTACCTATTTTGATGCTTTTTAGCCGTTTATTCACAGTTTTTTGACACTTTTTAATGCTTATTTAAATGTTTTTTTGAAACGTTCTTCACCACATTTTTAGCGCTATCTATATCAGGTGTGATTTAATTTTTCAAAAAGATTTTGGGCTTTTTTAATGCTTTTTTTTTTTTTTTAACCCTTTTTGGGACATTTTCACCACTTTCTGGCTGTTCATTCACATTATTTTGGCTCTTTTTATGCTTATTTAAATGTGTTTTTTTGACACCTTCACCATTTTTTTGTACCTTTTTGGGCACTTGCAGTGAAAGAAATCAACCCAACACTAATAAAAAATAATTAAATAAAAATTAATTTTATCTTTCATGTTTTTTAGCGCTTCCTTAAAATGCCTTTTTTGCACTTTTCTCTCTTTATTTTTTGAATAATTTTTCATCCTTTCATTAGACTTGTAAAACATCATTTTTAACCCTTTCTTAACTCTTCTTATGGTTTTAGGTTTAATTCCATTTTCTCCCTCTCTCCTTTTCGTGGCCCTCGTGAGCTCCGATGCCATCATTCCCATGGAGGTGGGGGGGCGGGGGGGGGGCAGACAAATACCCTGCCCCGCTTTCTGCCCACTGAGCCCAACCCAGAGACATCATAAAAGCCCCCGAACTGTGTCCCCCGCGGGCAAATGAGACACCTGTCCAAACCTCTAAAGACCTTTTGTGTCTTTCACAGATTCTTTAGCGCTGCTTTCTAATTGGCTGGCCGGCCTGTGTGCTAGCGTGCAGGGCATGAAGGTAAAACAGGCAGGCGGGGGGGGGTGATGGGGTGATAGGGGGGAGGGTGAATAGAAATGTGATTGTGTTGCTGTCAAGCGCTCCCCCTATGAACTCCCCCCACCCCCACCCCCCTTTCTTTCTTTCTTTCTTTCCTTCTTTCTGCACCCGGACAGAAGAGGAAAGGAAGAAGTGTGAAGGAGAGAGAGAGAGAGAGAGAGAGAGACACACTTCGTTTGTCATCCAGCCGTCTGATTGGAGTGGCAAAGCCAATTCACATCTCGAGTGGAGTTCCCATCACACAACCCCCCCCCCCCCCCCCCTGCATCCTGCCAATCAAGCGCTGCCGGTACGAGCCGCCGGTGTGTTTCGGGCTGAGAGCTTCATCATCGCGGTGGATTATGGGAGCGGTAATGACTCTCAGCTAATGGGGGGGGGGTGGGGGGGTTGAGGGGGTGGGGGGGTCATGGGGAAGGGTGGATGGATAGACGGATAGAGGGGGGAGAAGGGTGCATGGGGGATGCAGTCAGAGTGGATTTGGGGCCTTTTAGACATTTTTTTCTGTTGTTTTTAGGGTTTTTCTCCATATTTGAAAATATATTTTTTTTTGTGCAATTCTCAACTTTTTTGACGTTTCTTTTTATGATTATGACGCCATTTTTAAATGATTTTTAACCAAAAGTTTAGTTGTTTTCTTTCCAATGCATTTTACATATTTTATGGTCATAGGGATGGATGGATGGATGGATGGATGGATGGATGGAGGTGGGAGATGGAGAGAGAGAGAGGGGGACAGAGAAAGGAAGGGGAGATGCAGAGAGAGGGAGAGATACTGAGATAGAGGGACTGAGGGAGGAGAGGGAGAGAGAGGGTGGACGGGGGTGCAAGAAGGGGAGGAAACAGGGAAGAGGGAGAGAAGGAGAGGGGGAGAGGAAAGGAGAGGGAGAAATGAAGGGAGAGATGCAGAGAGAGGGAGAGATACTGAGATAGAGGGACTGAGGGAGGAGAGGGAGAGAGAGGGTGGACGGGGGTGCAAGAAGGGGAGGAAACAGGGAAGAGGGAGAGGGGGAGAGGAAAGGAGAGGGAGAAATGAAGGGAGAGATGCAGAGAGAGGGAGAGAGGGAGCGATAGAGGAACTGAGGGAGGAGAGGGGGAGAGAGAGGGTGGACGGGGGGAGAGGGAGGGGAGGAAACGGGTGAGAGTAAGAGAAAGAGAGAGGAAGAGGGGAAGAGGGGAGAGAGGAAAAGAGGGAGGGGATGAGAGAATAGAGGGAGAGAGAGGGGGAGAGGGACAGAGAACGGAAGGGAGAGATGGAGAAAGTGGGAGAGATAGAAGGACTGAGGGAGGAGAGGGGAGAGAGGAAGGGAGGGAGAGAGAGAGAAGGAGAGAGAGAGGATGAAAGGGAGAGAGAGAGGGAGAAGGTGTGATTTGCATTGAAAGATGATTTAATGGAAACTTCCCAATGCCGATCTCTCTATTCTATATATGGTGAAGGGTATGTGATGATGGGGGGGGGGGGGCTATTTTAATTCCAAAGGCCAAGGGAACTTTATCAGGATGCATAGTATCCTGATGATGTTATAACTTTATTAATAAAAAAAATAAAAATCTGCCTCTATGGGAATTTAACATAGGGGGGGTGTATACTTATGCCCCTGTATTTTAACATGG